>JBBPUC010000315.1:13616-26371 GCA_038094375.1 Tubosaeta aff. heterosetosa | reverse complement strand
CAGGAAAGCTCAGTCCCATGATTATCCAATGCTTTTAACAAGCTATATCGTAATCGAAAGATGCTTCAGGGTATTTACTCAAGAGACGGGCTAGTGCCAGTGTTCAACACACGCACAAAAGAAAACATCTAGAAAAAGATAAAGTCCGTGCTAAATCTCCATGAAATCGTCACAACACCAAACGCCAGCGTGCTGAAACTGGCAGTGCGGACATTAATGTTATGTCGGTGGTCGTTTCACGACCTCATGTAGCAAGCAAGTAAACTTTTACGAGAGGAACGCAAGGGCGAACAGCGTGCCGAGGATGCCAACGGCTGGGGAGATGCCAAGTGCAGAAGCACCATTCGAAGATGACGTCGAGGTAGGTGCACCAGCAGTACCACTGCCAGTACTAGTAGCACCAGTGCCAGTGGCGTTAGCAGTAGGTGTAGGAAGGCCGGAATAGAGATCAGTGGAGGCATAAGTACGGCAGTTGGAAGAGGAAGGAAGAGGTTCAGTGTATGGTGGAGTGACAGGGCCCGTGTTGGGTTGAGTCCAAGTCAACGTTTCGCTGCCAGAGTAGTAGATGCCAACAGGTTGCTTGAGAGCAGAATCACAGACTTCAAAGACGCCTTCCTGAACGCTGCTGGGCTGATTGTACGCACAACCTATCAAATCATATCTGTTCTGGCAGTATGTGTCCTGATCGGTCCCAGAGCTAGATGGGTTGCAGAGAGTCATGCAGAACGCATTGCCACCAATGAACCTGTAATACAATCAGTGGATGTAATTATAAAAAGAAAGCGGACACTTGCTCAGTCCAATCAGTAACCTGTGTCAACGTGCCGTTGTTGCCATCGTAAGTGGGGAAGGCATCCGAGTACAAAAGACCACCTATGGGGTTTCCACGCTGCAGAGCCAATGAGAATAGTATTGGTGCATGAAAAGTGTACGAACCAAGTCGGCACCATGGGGGTCAAGTTCTCCTCCATAATCACCGGCCGCCAGATTGAGTAGGGTCTGGTCGATGATACCGGCCCATTGAATATACAACGGGGTGATAAGCACCTGGACAGCCTTGAGAGTTCCAGCGGGCATGAGACGGGCACCATGGGGCTTGGTGCACCAGGCGACTTCCTGGCCCTCAGTGTCACCAATGGTGGAGTTTGGTTGGGGAGGGGCCCAGAGGCAGAAGTCTTGGAGGAGTAGATGAGGACGAGTGAGATGGCATGTATGTGCACATACCAGAGAGGTCGTTGACTACAGCGGTCTGGCACATGGACTGTTGGCCCTCAGTCGTTGAATTACATTCATTGTATCCTGTCTGAGGCCCACGAATGGCAGAGGTGACGGGGTCCACTTGGTAAGGCTAGTATCAAGTTAGACTGAGTGGTCGCGAAGTACTACGAATACGGACAATAGAAGAGTACGGGTACTGTTTGCTGACAAGGGGATTTGGGTCGGCGGGGTCAATCTGGGCGAGTGCCAGCTTGGTGGAGACCGCGACGAGGCCGAGGGCGAAAAGAGCGGAGCGAGACATGTCTCAAGAGAAAGTGAGGAGAAAGAAAATTGGGTTGCAACGTCGGCCTGACAGTGGGGTTAAATACACAGCTATTCATAGAAATTCACACGTTCCGCATATAGAAATTACAACATCTTCATGGCCAGACTCATCACAGACGACATGTCACTCGAGTCCAGCTTGCCGCTCTGGTACTTTGTGAACAGCTGCATGGCAGTCGCAGCAGCTGATTGCATCGCTGTGCGCCAGTTAGTCATGTTATAACACCATCAACACTTCCTTACCTTGTGCCTTGTCTTGTGACTGGTCTCCCCCGCTCGCGCCTGCATTCTTCTTATCGAACAGCTTGCCCGCATGAGACATGGCAAGTCCCATCTGGCAGCCCCGTCAGCCCTGCTCATCACCGGCACAACACACCCACCAGTTTGTCTTGCAGTCCGCCAGAGCCACCCGCACGTGCCGCGCTTGTCTCTTCCTCGTCTCCCTCTTGAGCAGCCGGTCCTGCCTTCGATGAAGAACCTGCCGCCGAGAATGCACCCTTTGGCGCGTTTGAGGACCCTGCCGCAGCAGCCTGCTTAATGGCTTCTATCGCCGCCGCGGACCCAATCGCGTCCGCGTCCATCGGTCCATGATCATCATCCCTGCATGTATTAAGTCACGTTGTGGCCCATCTTTCATTTCCACTCACCCATATGCCTTGCGATGCGCATCGACATGCGCCTTGTAGTCATCCTCGTCGTTTGGCCGTCGAGACTGCGCCTGCGTCTGAATCCTGTCCTGCAAACCCTGCGTAGCTCGGCGGTATACCTCGGGGTCATCCTGGCCATGTTCTTGCGCTATTCCTGCCAAATTCCCGTAGCGGTCGCCTTGACCTAGCGTCGTAGTCAGATCACATGTGCAGCTACGGGGTGTATCTTACCTTGCTGGCGGTAATAACTGGCAGCTTCGCCTCCGCCCGGGCCATCGTCACGATTGTTACGCGGTCCACTATACCCAGAGTGGTACTGGTCCTCTCCGTCGCGCGAAGCGCCGAATGCGCCAGAGGGCGCATTACCCTGACCTCCGTTATAGCCAGCTTGAGGCCCCTGCTGTGACCCATACTGATTCTGACGATCGGTTCCACCATATCCCGAGCGGTACTGATCTTCTTCGTTACGAGTAGTGCCGAATGCACCAGAGGGCGCGTTACTCTGGCTACTTCCATAACCGGGCTGTGGCCCCTGTTGCGAGCGGTACTGATCGCCTTCATCGCGCGAAGCACTGAATGCACCAGAGGGTGCGTTACCCTGACCTTTGCCATAGTCAGACTGAGGCCCCTGCTGCGACCCGAACGCGCCAGAGGGTGCATTATCCTGGCCTTTTCTATAGCCAGAAGATTCGTACTGATGGCGATCTTGTGGTTGCGATCCGTACTGATTCTGACGATCGTCACCAGCGTAGTCCTCACGAGCTTGCTGGCCCCGGGCAGGTGGAGGTCTACACCACCAGAGTCAGTTCACATCCAGACGATCCCTCGCGCGTCTCACCCAGACGGCGCATCATAGCGCCCACTATATCCTTGCCCTGGAGGGGGTCTACGCGAGTCAGAAACAAGACGATCCCCAACACAAGCATCTCACCCCGATGCCGTATCATGCCGCCCATACTCGTTCCCGCGTCCAGGCGGTGGCCTACCAAGTCATCAGCCAAAAAAAACGCAGCCGACGTCGTTGCTCACCCAGACGGCGCATCGTATCGCCCGTGCGCAGCCCCGCGCTCTGCACCGCCAAACGTCCCAGAAGAGACCATGCGTTCAATATCCGCATCCGATGCGAAATCGTGGCGGTCAAGCCCACCCTGCGAGGCGAACGCAGCGGGGCCGCGCCCGGGCGGAGGACCGGGTGGGGCACCGTAGCCACCTTGTTGGGAGTACTGGGTACGGGGGTCGTCGTCCCGGTGGTGTAAGTGCTGCAATCCGCGGCCGTAGTCGTCGCGGTGGCGGCCCCCGTGCTCGCGCCGCTCTTGAAAGGCATCGCGCCGCTCTTGAAGGGCTTCGCGGCGCTCCTCTATGCGTTCCCTGAACTGTTGGTTGCGGTCGTGCTGTGTTTGATGAACTAAAAGGCCGATGTTGAATCGGCTGTCAACGCACCAGATTATTCAGGAAGCCAGACATGGAGATGTTGGTGTATTCAAAGGGATGATAATATAGAGAGGATGAGGCTGTGCAGTGCTGCGCTGGCGTGATTATCGCACAGCCACTCTAGGTCAAACCTGTGCTCCGTTCGTTATGCCTACCCGCTGGCACCGCCCAATCCCCATCCCCGCTCGCACAAGTGTCTCGAGCGCGGCACGTCCGTTCACCACCAGATCCTCGTCCCACTCCACCGCCCCCTTTTCAAACAGCACCACGATCGTCGACCCACCAAACGCGAAATACCCCAATTCTTGCCCACGCCTCACCTGTTGCCCTTCCTCCACAGTAGTATGAATGCTCCCGACCATCATTGCACCAACACAGACCACCATTACGCGTCCAAACTGCGGACTGTCAATTGGTACAATCTTGCGCACGTTCTCCCCATATACATCCAATGCACTGCGGATGGCTTGTGGCTGCTCACACATCAGTAAGTCTCAACGGCGAAAATACGACACGCACATTGACCGTGTAATACTCGCCCGAAATATCTACCATTCGCCCAATCACACCGTCCACGGGTACGTGGAACCGGTGGTAATCCTGTGGAGCTAACCGGAAAATCGCTAGCGCGCCACCAATATAACGTTCAGCTTCATCGCGGTACGTGTCACCAAGTAAACGTCCAATCGTAAAATCACGTCCTTTGATCCACAGGTGCGTGGCTTCAGCGACAGTCTCAAATACCATGAGACGACAGTCTGCGGCGCTAACGAGGCGGGCGGGGTCGTCGGGCAAATCGACCGGCCGAGCGTCTGGTTTAAGTTTGCTACCATACTATTAACCTTTGGTTGAGCATCAACGAACATGCTTACCGATAAAAGAACTTGTTAAACGTTTCTAAATAATTATCGATCGTCACTAGTCACTCCGGATTAAAAGGGAATAGCGCGCACTAAATGAATCGACTGAATCTAAAAATTCGTCTACGTTGAGATTATAAAAATCGATGAACGCTTGAATGTTGCGTGTCGATTCAGGCAAATCATATTTGATCCCCTGCTTGATTGACAATGACTTGAGCAAACGGCGCGCTGAAGGGGTTTTCAACGCACGACCCCAAAAGGTCACATGTAACTTACCCCGCGCACCTTCCATCCGTCCTCGCGCACCCTGCAACGCAAGCAGACATGAATCGTCACGCGGTTCGACTGACATATCTCGGACAAACCTTGTACAGCAATCGAATGCCCAGTCTAACATACACCTGCATCTTTTCTTCCTCCAGTTGCCCTGTCACTCGATTTTGTACGATGATATTTGCAGAGTTCTACAAGTAGAGTCAACGAGTAACACCTGGCCCATGCGTGAATCCACATACCGCGCCAAGTTTGTAATTCCCGCTAGAGACTTTAGTGATCACCTTAGTATACCATTTCCGTTGTGCTTGACTGGGCGTGACAAAATTGCCTACAACGATCCGGTCCACTTTGGCCCAGTCCTGACTCGCGCAGATGGCTAAATGCGTCACAATATCCACCTCTGCCTTGGAGTTGAGTCGAGGTCGACGGCACAATGGACAGTTTTTAACATTAATGACTCGCTCAAAGTGATGGTCTTCGTTAGCGGGCGACCCAAACAGGCCCCGGCTTGAAGAAACATCTTCAGAGTCGGACGACGCTAAGCTGAACTTGCGGGAGGAATGAATTGGCGAAGCGGTGGAAGACGTCGGGAGCGGCTCCCCCATGTTGATCAAAGGACGTTCCGTCGGCTCGGTCAGGTATGGTTCCGGTGGACAGGGATGCATGTACGAATTCTCTATGGGCGATTCGTCTGCCAACAAGATGCCTAGAGCCGGGCCAGAAAAGTCTAAGCCCTCCAAAAGGAACCTGCCAGGACTACGGCCTTCTACCTCGTCGCCCGGTGTAGGCGAGGATCCGCTGTCAGTAAAGCTGTCCTCCGTATTCAACCTTTTCCTTTCGCTTCTCGGTCGACAGAGCTCGTTTTCGAGGCACATGATTGCTTCGGGTATCGTGAGCTCGTCATCTGCCGGTCGCTTGCCATATCGAACAAAGAACGAATCGATGGTCTGCGCGGAGAGCGTGGATCCTAGCGAATCTAGCATGGAAGTGATCTCAATATGTGAAAGTGCGTTCGTATCGTCCGTATCGTACTGCTTGAGATACTGGGCCCAGAACCGCTGGCGCAACGCATCATATGGCTGAAACCTGGCTCTTGGGATGCGCGACACGATTCAGCGGAAAGTCCCGTCAAAAAGTAGAATGCAAACCTAAAGTGGAGCACCGGATTGTGCTTGGCCTCCCAAGACATCTCCTTGGCAGTCACCAAAGGCAAATGGAATTCTTTCATGGGATGGCTTCCATCGTCATCTTCGCCGTACAAGCCGGTCTTTGGATCCGGCTGTGGCGCGTCCTTGACGAGCTCAGACACATCAAACCGAGCATCACCCACGTGGTCGTTGGAAGAGAGTTTGTCCCAATCGAGCACTGTCAGCTGAACTTTGAATGCAGTCTCGTAACGTCGGACATGGAAGAGTAGTTTTTCATCCCAGGTCGGGTTCAGGGAATGTCGAACGACACGTGTGCGAAAAACCTTCTTGCCAAACGAGATGACGACAAATGGATCCATGTCCCAGCCAGTACGTGTCACTGCGCAAGGAGCACATTTGTTGAGTCAACTACGACCCAGTCAGAGTGTGCGTAGCTTCCACTCACTGTTTTTGAGCCTCGGGAGATCATTTGCTCCTTGAATCTCGAGCATCACGATCCCAACGATGTCGTTGGCTGCAGAGAAATTGAAATCGGCGCTCTTGCTCGTTGCCCAAGATCGCTTGAAACCCTTCTTGGTTGTGGAACTCATTGTTGGAATGGACCCCGCACTCGCTGAGCGGCGGTGTCCAAAATGAGGAAGAACAGGAGAGGATGGTGGAGCAGGCGAAACGTTCCCCGAAGACGTTGGTGGTGCGACCAGGATAGACGGTATTGATGGATCCGCATGAGGAGTGGGGGTGGGTGCACCTTCATAGGACGGGCGCGTCGACAATGGTGGCCTGCGAACGAATAACTTGGGGAGCATGCTGCGGCATGCTGTTGGTGTGACGGGCGTAGGTGTCCCCGGCCCCGCTATGGGAGATGGCCGAGCGGTGCCAGGCGTCTTGTCCGGCCCAGGGCTTCTATCGATGCATATTGCAGGAGAAGGGATGTAAAGACGAGAGAGATGCGGGACTGGGATGTCGTCGTCGTCGTCTTCATCTGAGTCGTCGTCTTCGTCGGAACTAATGCCACCGTCGTCCTCAAAGGCAGGCCCTGAAAGATGAGATCGTAGTGTGCCGATACCTTCGGTCTAGAATGATGTCAGACTCAAGTGCATCTATATGAGAGAAAAACATTTACTGGAGGAGCAGAGACGAGACTGGGGCGGGAACGTTTGGCTAGTTCGCGAAATACATCCCTAAAGGCCATCAAACAGTGGATATTTTGAGGAGAGACAAAGCCCAGCTTGACTTGGACCGAGCCAGAGGCATGTGTCGTCGCGCGGGAGGACACAAGCGGCAAAGAGGACAACTACAACGAGGGTGAGGGGGAGAAATGCGAAACAATGGAGATTGAATGCACCTTGTTCTGAGCGTCGTTGAAACCAAAGGCGTTACCATCTCTGAACCAATCCTCCAATGGGAGTGCGACCTCGCCGAGATACTCCTTTCTAAGCATATTGTCTCTGTCCCATACGACAATCTCAAGTGTGCCGAGTCGATCGGCAAGGGAGAGATAGATGGGAAACTCAAAGGTAGCATCCTTGATACTGAACTCTGGGTTTGTACTGCGCTTGATGACAGGGGTGTGGTGTCTCGTATTGAGCAGTGAGACGACAACAAAGCTAGAGAAGAGCTGAGGCTACTGCATGGAAAGGGAACGTGGCTTACGGATCGCAGGAGCTGTGTTTGCTGCGGGATAGATCTTTGCAGCCAAGGACCTGCAGACGGAGCAGGACGATGGGTTGTTCACCCGGAGACGGAGAGAGAGCGCTCCGCCCGCTTCCGCGACCACCTGAGACGCGCGCTGGAAAGCGAGCAGCAGTCTTGAGCGCACGGCCAATCTTCTGGGCTTTTTTGGGTACCATGGAGGGAGTGCAGAAACAAGCAGACAGCGGCACAGCAAACTGACACGCAGCCCCTAGTACGTATCGGAATGCAGTGGGCCGAAGAAATCATTAAATTTAGGTTTAATGTATGTACATAGGTCCAATGATTGTAATGTAGCTATAATAGAAACGAATACCGAGGACATGCAGCAGACGAGTGCGTAGCACGCGAGCCTTTCGGGCCGTAGGGCTAGGAAGTCTGGGTAGAGGGCAGTATATTGGTAGGCACAAGCAGCGGTATAAAGAGCTGGGGAGCCTAGACACGGTCGAGACGACCGCATATGTCTGACCTCGCATTACTGATGAAACGAAAGGTGCCTGGTTCGCCTAGCTTGTCCTGTAGGGCATCGGTAGGCGGCCGCACAAGGCAATTTCCTGATCTTCTGAGTCGACGAGCATCAAAGGAAAACGCATGGCATTACAATGGTGAGATCTAAGTATCTTCATTCGCGCACTGACCATGGCACGTGACCTAAACGCGACCCATAAACACCAATTCGCAGCCACGCGATGCTTCAACCCGCCATGTCCAAAACCACAACAGGTCTGTCATTTTATTTGCCAGCGAGCACGGCTCACCCCTTCCCAGTTACTTCCACCAAGACTGCCACTAAAAAGGCTAATGCAAAAACCAAACAAGGTTTGTGTACGCGTCGTCTCGCCACACCGCGCTCATACCCGTAAAGACAAGGCAGACAAACCCAAACGGGCTCCGTCTGCATACAATCTCTTTGTCCAGGCAAAGATGAAAGAGTGGAAGGAAAACAATCCCGGCGTACCTATCAAGGATGCCATGGGCGAGGTATATGCGCCTACATTTACGCTCCGGTTTATCTCACGTTTACGCCAGATCGCTGCGATGTGGAAAGATGCTCCAGAGAATCCCAACCGCGGAAAGGAGCCTAAATCCAAAAAATCCAAGCCGGCAAAGGACACAAAGAAGCCCCCACCCAAGTCAAGTGACGCGGAAGTGTCTGGCGACGAGAGCAACTGGTGCGACCCTCTCTGCAACGATGATGATCTGCTGACTGTTTGTCGTAGAAGAGCACCTGTATTCTATTCTTTACCGTATTCCTTAGACCTGCATGTATGCGCTGTCACGTGACACGCGTCATACCCCCTATCTAGAACGACAATGACGAGCCTTTCTTTCGCATTTCTTTCCAGCCCATGGATAAGATATCTTCTGTCATTGCTGCGCTCGACGCTGGAAAGCTTCCTAGCCAGCAGCAGCTCAACGCCTTCGTCGATTGGCTCCTTGTCGACATTATCCCTTCCGAAGCAACTCACCTTGATTTCCTCACCCCACAAGGCAGAACTATCGCCCGTGACCTTGTCGACACGCTTGTTGCGTACAGGCATCTCGGCGCTAACAAAAACCGTGAATCCTTGATTCTTGTCTTGTCTGCTTTGCCTGACCGCATTCGCAGATGATAATTTGGTGCAGAACACCCTTTGGCATCTGTCCGAGGGAGACCTGTCTTCCGTCCGCATTGAACCCGTTGATGTCAAAGAAGCGTCCACCGATATGAACGCCATTCGTACCGCCCTCAGGAATCTCATCAAGATCTTCTGGGCGAATATCAGTGGCGAAGGAGTCCATCTCCTCGGCGACTTTATCTCTTTCGTGCGCCTCGCCTTGGCCGATTTGGTAGAGGCATTCGAGACACAGGCTGCTCATACCAAAGAGAGTCTTAGAGAAACAGAAAGCGAGGTCAAACAAGAAGAAAGGGATCCCCTTGGTCGAAAGCGCGAGACAGACCAAGATGAGACAGATCCCAGTGTAAATTTTGAGAAGACCATGGATACGGTCAAAGAGACCGACTCGCAGGTGATCGGGGTCGGCAAGTCCGTAAAGGGTTCGGTGGAAGACGAGGCTTCCCGGACACGTACCCGGCTTACCGAAGCCTTCTACCAGGTACCATCCTCCTTTTATTGTGTCTTCGCTCCCCCTTGACACTAAAACAGGTTTGCGATCAAGCCCAGAGCGACCAGGAATACAGACGTTCATTGTCTACCCTCTTTAGCATCGCTTCCAAGTGGTTGAACAGGACGCTCGACACGCCTGCTACTGCCGACGAGGCTACGTGCCTCAGCACGTTCATTGATGATCCCACAGAGGAAAAGCATGCTCACCGTGCTCTCAACAACATTCGTATCCTTTGTGAGCGGCTTGCAGGAGGAAAGTCCGTGGATGACATATGGTCCCAACTCCGCGCCTGTTCCCTCGACATCAAGCAAGATAAAGACCTCCAGGCATGGTTTTGCGATTTTATCGCCCATGTTCATAAAGGTCTCGAAACCCCGGGCTACGCTCGCAGCCAGGAAGCCCAAGCAAAACGGGACGAACTCGAGCGTCGTTGGAGAGAATTGATTGACAAGAATTCAAATGTTGCCAAGCAGTGGAAGGCAAACTTCCAGGGCTTTCGTCGTGAACTTCATGAATTCCAGCTGGCGATCGCCAATGACGTCCACCTACGTCGCGCCAGGGAAGCACGTACTAGGTTGGTTCTGGACATTGAGGAGAGCGTCGTCGCTGGGGGAAGACTCGGTTTACAATATGTAATGGAGCAAGCCTCTTGGTTCTGGCAAGATTTATTTAACGTATACACGCAACGCATCCTCAACTTGTTGAAGAGTTTCCCCATTCCTAGGTAAGTCGTCCTCGAACAGAAGGACTGCATGACCTGACAAGTCATAAGGATCGAGTATGTAGACCGTGACATTGAATTCGTGCTCGAGAATCTCGACATTTCCTCCTTCGACCTTTTACCGGGCCACGCATACTTGCGAAACATCACGGACATTGAGATTACCGCACCTTGTGAAGCACGTGGTTCGACAAGGACTGCGTTCGGGACCCTGACACACATCCATCTCCAAGCTATCCGACTCGCCCTCAGGGACATCTCCTTCTTCTACAAGGACAGTACGTCCACTGTTGGTACAAACATCTTTACTGGCATCATGCAGTTCAATCTCCCCACCCAAGGCCTTGATGTTGATTTCAAGTTCAGGCTCATCCCAAACACCGAAGAAGGGCTGGCTGAACGCGATCGAAACAGGCGCTTCTTTAAGGTTGAACGCGTGGACGTTCAGTTGGCTAGCGACATCAAGTTCGACATCAAGGAATCCAACCACCCCGTCCTTACGTCTGTGTTTAAGCCAGTGCTCGTGCATCGTTTCCGGGATGCCATCGAGCGAACACTCGAGGAGCACATCAGGGGTGTCTTTGACTTTGTGGACGCCATCGCCTTTGATGTGTCCAAACGGTCCGAGGTGTTCGAGGATACCGGTCTTGACTCGGGAGCGTCCCTTGCGGCCGCGATTTGGAGCGAGATTGGCCACCTCAGGAAGACGGAGGGTGGCCTATTGATTGGGTGGAAAGCGACCGGTACTGGAATCATTAGAGAAGGGCCCAATGGTGAACCTAAGATCGCTTTGGGAGCCGAACCTCAGATCCTTTCTGGAGAAAAGCGCGGCCCGTTCGGGACCGCTTCGGTGCCCTTGGCTGAGAGGACTTTTGAAGAGGCGTTCGTTGTGTCCGAGGGACGAGGGAGGGTCGTGGAACGTGTCAGAGAGGTTACAGAGGAAGGCCGGAAGCGGGTGCAGACGTTCAAGGAAAGCGTGCAGCAAAAGGCTGTCGAGGAGAAGAAGAGAGCAGGATGGGAGAGCGACGCGTTTGATGTCTGAAGGCTTTGTGGCATTTGTTTGGTATGTGATAACAGAGTTTCTGTCTTGAACCCAGATGTCAGACGCAATCTCGTTGCCCGTTGGCTATTGTGTCCCTGAAGAGCACAGGCACGACCACTTCCCGAACCATAGGCTCTTTCTCTACGTTCCTGCGGTGCAGTACGGGAACTTGGCCAAGCGGTTGGCCATTAACACGAAAGTCCTCTGAACACCCAATTGTCAAATATTGTTCGTCCCTGAGCCACGCGAGTTCTATATCCTTGATCGTACTGTCGTGTTTCGCGCCAGGTCATTGTCAAAGAACGGCGTTCCTTTGCATCTCAGTTGCCACTCGAAGTCTTACAGGAAACCAGAATCACGGGTGCGTTTCACGATCGACCTTATCTATGTTCAAAACCCCGCCTGTATCAAAGCAAGAGCTGTTATCCCGCACCCACGCCTGTTAACGACCTACAGAGGGCTTCGAAGTCACGTGGTAGAGTTCCCTCACGATAGGATGGCAATATAAATGATTTACTCCAGCTATAAATATGGCCTTAGACCCATAACTTGCAGCCGCTCATTCATTCTCTGGCCCTCTCGCAATGATGTCCGCACGGACGTAATTGTTGTAGATCTCATCCGACGTCAACAAGGTGTCTGTGCCCGTGCTGGTCGGATACAGAAACGCTGACAAGGGCTTGTACATGTGGGTTAACAACGACAAGGTAGTCACATGTCCATCTTACCTCGTGGAACTCGATGAACGCGGCGGCTGTCAAGAACGGCAGACGGATCAGCAAATCGTCCTGTACATGGCATTCAACTTACAATGGGGAATGTAGCCGTCGCCCTGAAGGCCAGTACCGCCGTGGATCCTCTTCCTGTACCCCTTGGCATCTGTGTGGTTATTGGTGTAGAACATCAAACCGGCCTCTAGAGACAAGAAACGATGTCAGCCAGGAGCAACGACGCGGCAAAGGCGCACATGCTCACGGTTCGTGTCAAACTCGACGGCAAGACCGGACTTGTCCGACGAGAGTTTCAGCACAGGGTCGTTTCGGACGGTCAAGATGTCGTTGACCAGATCAAGCGTGTCTGAGAACTCGGCGACGGGGATGCGGTGGGGCGAGACGAGCTTGAGGTCACATCGTGGGCTCAGTAAATAATAGTCGTCTTGCGAATGCATGTGTGAGGACCTGCATGTAGTGTGGCGGAACGACGTACCATAGCCGATCCCGGGAAACAAGTCACCGATGCGCTTGTTTTCGTGATTGTGTGCGCCACTGTTGTTGTCGGCCTCGG
>JBBPUC010000315.1:0-13518 GCA_038094375.1 Tubosaeta aff. heterosetosa | reverse complement strand
TGTTTGTGTACTTGACGGTACTGTGACCCCTGGGGTCTTCCGGGCCGATCACTATATCGTGCGTCTGAACAGCGGTGGTGTGTTCATTGTCTGCGACGGATCACGTTAGCGTCTAATTCATACCTTTCCGTCGACCTGTACGATGACCCTATGGATAGTGACGCCATGGGGAAGGATCTACGCCGATGGTCGATGTGCAGGATGACTTTGTATGAGATGGGCTTACCTCGACTGCCAAAGGGGGAGTGAGCGAGCCTGGGAGAGAGAGTAAGATGGGTTTGTATCTGTCAGACATGGCCGGTGGACAAACGCGAAGAGCAGGATCCATTTCTTATACCAAATCCTAATTAGTGGCTGGGTTATCTTATCTTATTTCTGCAATACAGTATCATATCAGTTTAGTAGAGTACACGTTTATCATCACTCTGTAAATTTGTACACTATAAGTAGAGACTCAGTCCTGCCATCAGAAGACGATGATCAACGCACCACAGACACCACTGCTTGGTTTCGTCGCAAAAATAACCTCTCGCAGTGCCTCGCCTTCGAGATCTCGATACGGACCGTATCCCGCCCTGATCTTGGCGATGAATGCATCCACCTGAGATTCGTCTACCAAGGACACGGTACACCCACCCCACCCAGCCCCTGTGGCGCATCAGAGACGCCTGCCTGAATAACAAAAGAACGTGACCAAACCTGTAACACGGCTGCCGTAGGCACCAGCTGCAAGAGCGAGCCGAGAAAGTTCGTCGACTTCTGGGCATGTGCACTCATACAGCTTCGAACAGCTTTCTTGGGACTCATTCATGAGTTTGCCGAGCGCTTCAAACACAGAGGTGCCCTGAAAAGTCGCAGGTGATCTCTCCGCAGTCAGGCACACCTCCCGGAATTGGAGGACACGCAACGCTTCAGAATAGCAATGCTTGGCCCGCTTGTATAGCTGAAAGTATGTCGTTTCGACTGTTTTCATCGGCAATCAGGATGTGCATACGGACGAAACTCAATCCACTGACCTTCGACCCACGAGAGATATACATCCTTGAACAACGCTTCGCCCATCCCCGACCAGTCGATCAGCGTCTCAAGCGTCACTCCAAGTTGATCACCATCTTGAGCACCTTCTGGCTTCAAGCATTCGACGGCTTCCACCATTCTCACCAGTCCCTCCTTTACCTTGTCTACGTTTTCTTCCGTCTGATTATCTGGCTCGCCCACGAACCTCGCCATGACCTCTCTCAACGTGATCCGCTCTCTCAGACCCACGTTTACGCCAAGACGAACAGCAAGCACGCGTGCCGCACCTAGCGATTCAACTACGCGCAGGTTGTACTGGTACTTGGCATGCACAGCCTTGTCCGACACTACGAGTGAGTTGGCACAAACCAATATCGAGGACGGAAGAGAAGGGTACTCCAGTCGAGGGCCGGGGAGAGGAATCGTTTCTGCATTGAGTTTAGGGAAGAAGGAGACGTAGAGTGCAGAACCTGCGAGCGAAATGACGGACGCTGCTTGATCCATCCTGGGATGTGACATAACATGAGCATAAAGCGCGGTAGTGTAAAGGACTCTACGGACCCGCCACTGTTAACACCTTGATCGTGTGGTGAGCATAGTGGCGTTGAAAATGGCGTGGCAAACGTACCAACACGTCTCTCGTTCTCAACAGCCATCTCTACCAGTGCGCCTTTAGACGGCGCAGTGCTCGGATCTTCGAGGATCCCATTGACGGCCAGGAACGCAAGCGTAGATGAGACAACCATCGCTGCACTCGACGACAGGCCAGAGCCCGCCGGAACAGTTCCCGTCACGAGCAAATCCACAGGGACAGGTAACGCCTCGGGGCTACCCACCCCACGTTCAAAGTAGTGGTTCAAAACGCCCTAAAAACATCAAGTACTGCATTTATGAAAGCACACAAGACAGAGAGAAATCGACGGACATAGTACCCAGCTTTCACGTATCCCTCCCATCCCAGCGGGGCCGTATGGATATCGAGATGCCAAGCATCGAGGTGGATAGCGTCGGGTGGGATGTCTGTCGCTTCAAGGGAGGGCTTGCGGGTTGGTGCAAAGATCTGTCGTGGGTACTTGCGTTGAAGATTCTCGGCGACGACACGCCCAGGTGTGGTATCGCCGGTGTTTGGGGGTGTCCTCGGCGCACATGCGATCAGGATATCGTGCTCGATCGCAGCCGGAAAGACACCGAACAGCGAGTAGTCAATGTGTTCGCCTGCGAGATGATCAACATTAGGGGACGATAGTATAGTACATGACCTACCTATGAGGCTGAGAAACCGAGAGTGAGTAGGGGAATAGGACACCAGAAGGACTCACTTGATACGGCCTGGCGCGCGTGCGATATAAGCCGGAAGTCGTCCGAACTTGCTCTCGAACTCGCGGGCAAGGTTGTCCCATCGTTCACTGAAGGCTTGTCAAGCCTTGCGGTTGAGAGCAACCAGGACTCACGCGTGTTTCAAGGAAGTACCGAGATTTTCGTATACTTGTTGAAGAGTCGTAAACACGGGAATGGGACGAGAAGCAGCCATGAGTATTGATGTAGCCAAGCACAAATACATCCTACTAGCGAATCGACTAGGATGGCACAAAAACGTGAGGGCCTCCCCTTCCACGTCCCCTGTATCCTCCGCGTCCACGTCCACGGTCGAGTGCGGGCGCGAAGCCCCTCCCTCGCATACTGCCCAGACCCCTTGTGTGAGGGAACCCACCCCGATTGCGCGCGGATGGATCGTATCTACGGGTTGCATCAAACGCCTCTGGATCTCGGTTGTGTATGTTCGGACCCGACACATCGCGCTGGCCACGATCATGGGAACCATTCACCTCCCGGTTGCCGTATCCACCGGACACGTGATTCGACGTCGATGCTCCTGCTGCCGCGTATGGCCCCCTCGGGGGTCGTCCGTCTGGGAAGCTGGTAGTGCGTCCTCTGTTGGGGTTTGCCATTATGGCCACAGTTGCGGATGGTTGCCTACGTCAGTAATGAGCACTGTAGTCTACTCCAGAGAAGTGGGCGCCTGCCTTGGTGGAGCTGCGCGGAACCCGGCCGCTGCCGGTTGTCCAGGTGGACGAATAGCAGGGTACGGTCCAGCACGAGGTTTGAAAGGCACGTTCGGACGAGGTGGTGGTGCTGATGTTGGGTGTGTTGAGGCTATGAATTGTGGATTACTCAGATTCAAACACGCGTTGAATTGCACCGTCGCTCCACGGTACTCGGAACACCTATTGGCCGCATGATCAGTTCTCGGGCGGTTGGAGTAAAGGTGCTCAAGTACCTGTCGCCAAGTGTGACCCCCGCCATAAAAGGGACATCCCAGATGACATCCATTGATTTTGAGTTGAGTCCGATGACAACACCTTTCACTGACAATGGTACGCCTCCGGAATCCTGCACCATTATCACGCGATCACCAAGTGCAAAGTGTTGATTCTGTAGCCTGTAAATTGCATGCGCAGGCTTGAGGACAGCATGCCTTGGAATGTTCTTAACCATCGCCTTCTTGATTGCGTTGCTCGATTTGTTCTTGTTGATGTTGTCGGCGAACGCTTCGATCTCTTGCACGGTTTCTTTCGTCAGTTGGTCAGAGAAGAGAGAGACGGGTTCAAATTCGCGAACGCCCTTGGATTTGAGCCACGCCTTGACCTCCTTGACGCGGGCATCCGCATTTTCGGAGAATATATCGTGCGCACGACTCATGTCTTCAAGTGCACTTTAGTCAGTTTAGGGGAAGTCAAAAAGGGACACTCACCATCTCCATTTTGATCGAGCACCTGGAATACTTCAGGGAATCTCTCCTAAGAACATATGTCATAAATAAATAAGTCGAACTATGGTGCGGAAGACATTACCTTGTACTCTCGTATCAAATCAATCGTTTTCTCACTGAACTCCCAATGCCGCCCTTCTTTCCGAGAGTAGTTAATGACCTTCAAGCTCTTCGCCTCAAACTTGAGGCTCAAGCCTAAATTATTCTTCGAAGAGTCCGAGGTCAACACCATAAAGCTAGACGTAATCTTAGAAAGTGCGCGACCAGAAATGTGAAGCATGCTAGTTGCTTTGAACGAAGGGTAGTAATGTTGAGAGGCACGATTTTGCACAATCACCTTAAACTTGTCATTCTCCGCCTTGTCCGAAGGGAAAAACTATTTGCAGCGCGTCAAACCGAATGAGTTGAAAAACGGTGCTTTGCAACTTACGGCAAGAACGACAGATAGCGTCTCATTGGTAGTGCTCGCAACTTGAGCCGCAACACCATATGCATGCTCCCCAAGGAAGAAGATCTTGCAACCATCTGGAAACTCTTCAGACAACGATGGCGCTTCCTTCTCAAGAAATCGTGGGTCTTCAGAGGCCACCTGCGAGAGTACCATCTGAACTGCCTGCTCGATCTCTTTCTCAGGATCATCATAGTCCTTTACAAACGCTCCCGTCTCAAGGCGTTTCATGCCTGTTCTGATGAATGACATGATCTGATCCACGCAGAAGACGCTCACCTTTCAAGGGTTGTACATGAACGAGCACCTCGATGTCTCCAGTGATAACTCCACACTTTTTTGAATACACGCTCTCGATGCGCTGCGCCTTCGTCTTCCAATGACTAAGGCCGTGTGGCGTATGTGGGTTGGCAATAATCTTCGGCGCGATCCCTTCTACAATCACTACCTCCTCATACTTGAACAACGCATCGGATACAGCGACAACGCGTCCTTCTTGCAGGAAAGGCCAACCGATAAAAGTACGTTTGCCCACCATCTCCTTGGCAATATCTTCTGTTTTGCGATTTTCGTGCGGGTTCTGGATGTGCACTATCATCGACTTGTTGCGGCTCTCTGTCCCGTGAACGTTTACACCATGGAATCCTAGCATACCCATGTTCGGCAACGTATCGAGAGACGGGAACCCAGCGAGCGCTTCTGCACCAAGAAAAACCCCATCACGTAGACCGGGGACGAGATGAAGACCATCCAGGGTAGGAAGATCAAAAGGCTCCATCACGCACGTGCACCGATATATAGGCGGGAAAAAATTTGGTAAAGAGGAAGGGTATACAGTTGGTTCTCCTGCGCTGAAAGAGAATTTAGTGCTGGTACCGAAGGTATTGCGATGCTTCTCCTCTGCGGTCAAGCGGTGCTCACGTGCTAGAAACAGCCGGAAATCAAAATCAACGTGTATGAAGAGGAAGAAGTACGTACACGCCATAGCACTGAGCAGCCTCTCTTCATTGATAAAGGGAATCTTGACCACTGCTTCCCACTCTTGCCTCTTTCCGTTCATATCTTGTTCAAACTCTACCGGATAAAAGTCTATGATAAGTGAACTCGGGTCGTACATCAAATCCTAGAGTGACCATGTGAGAAGGATTGATGCTCTAAACGAGATAAAATTACCTGATATGCACGTGGTATGAGATCTTTGCTTGCCGAGGGCAAGACACCCATTAATTGCTCAAATGGACGGAAAGGTTTTCCGAGCTCGAACTCAAACTGCATTTCTTTCAGACCTAAAAGGTCTTTTGCAAGCGATGAGTCATATGTGCAACAAAGTTGTTGACAAACATACCAGAAATGCGAGGCGCGTAATGGTAGTTGTAGAACCAGCCCCAAGAGGCAACACCACCGTAGTAGTAATGCATCACCCACTGCAGGCCTTCGGAATATCGGAATATCAAGGCCCTCATTTGTTCTGGGTCGTCAATTGATATACCCAGCTTCTCCTAGTCATAAAATGGTGGTCAACTGATCCACTAATGAGGCATCCAATAACATACCCTGTAATAATCTCGCTTCCACTCGTTCATCTTGTTGTGAATGGATTTCTCATGTCGTTCGTCGAATCCCCCATCTTCGTCGTCATCCTTGACAGGAGCATTCTCGTACTTCTTCAAAACACGGTCGACAGCTATCCGACTCTCCTCGTCCTCATCCGAAACATCTTCCCATTGTTCGTCGTCTTCACCTCCGTCAGGCTCAACACACTCAGATTCAGGTATGGGCTCCTCCGTCGAACCAGGGAGACGCCACGTGACAAGATTCTGGTCCTCCTCGTCATATTCATCCCAGGTAACGGATAGATTCAGGTCGTTGCTGAGTGTCGAAATAAAACTGCGATCACGTGAAGGAAATGTATTGGGCATGGCGAGCAATGTATTGGTGCTCGGTCGCTTCCCTCGATTATCCATCACAAACGCCTTCACCTTGTCAAATATTTCTCGTTGTGCCTGAGTCATTGCTAGTATAAAAATGCTACGGTCAATCTCAAGGAAGCGCGGCAACGGAACGCAACCAACCGAGACGTGTATTCGTCTTGTCTGCATCGTGAGTGTGTTTCCTCTGCTTACCCTTAAACCAGTTGGTGTCGGCATGTACTTTCTCAAAAATTTCACGCTCCCAACCCCTTAGTTCGTCGAGTAGGAGTTGAAGGCGTTGCAGGTTAATCGTACCGCTCTCGTTAATGTAACCATCTGAAGGTACAAAATCAGCACGGACACCATGAAATCGGTATATAGGATCACCAAGCGAAGGCAAAACCTTCTTATACACCTCGAACAGCCTCTCCAAGCCATTCTCGTGGATATGTAAATCGGGAAGGTTGGGTAAGAAGTCATTTCCAATGAACACGGCGAGGAGTATGAAGTCGTCTATAACCCGCTCTAGATTGTAATTGAACGGCAGAACAGGTTCAATTTCGCGGAACTCTAGGTTCAGATATTCACGCATCAAGGAAAGATGAAGAAGGTAGAAATTTTGGGACTCTAAGCTGCGCATATCATGAGATATAGAGCCAAGGGACTGAAGGACGACGCACTTCCCGCCGCCTTTTTTCTTGGAAGACGGCCCAAACTTGACCTCTTCGCGAAGGAGGCAAAAGTGTGGATCATGACTGAGCAAACCCAGCATGATCAAATCCGCATCAAGGCCATACAAGCAATGTCGGATGTTGGGGTTATAGTCTGGTTGTGCGCGCGATAACCGAATGTATTCCATAATCTTGTGCTCCCCTTCCCCTGGAACCTCGTGGCCCGACAGGACAACTTGTATGTCCCTCCAATTTGCATCTTCAGTGATCTTCTTATTTACAAAGTATCGCAGTTGCTCGGACAACTTCGTCATAAAAATGGTTCCTGTGAAACAGCATGAAGAACTAAAATATAAGAACACTATTCACACACCTGGCGTGATGCAGTTACTATCGAATGCCTTCTCGGCAGGGAGTTCCTCCCCCTTCGCCTCTGCCCTCTCCCGCACCTCCTTTGCTTCTTTTGCCGTTCGAAACCGACGACTACGTTGTTGATTCATCTTAGCCCGGGGAGCAACACCATCTACGGCCATGAAAAACAGCTTCTTCGGTTTTATCCTCCCAAACAAGTGGTCCACATATGCAAATATGGATGTAAATATCTGTTCCTCAGACATTCGGAAATGTGCATCCTCATCGTTGGGATGCGAACCTATGGATCGATAGTGAGATCATAATCTGAAAACTAAGTGGGCAAAATCGTACAGTTGTGTATGATCCCATTGAAGTCGAGGTATAAGTTATCTGGAAACAGTCAGGAGGCTGTGACTCAAGTAAATAGAACTACATCACCGAATTCTGGAATCTTGTTCTCCTGGATGAGCTGAGACGTTAATGGGTACCGCTCACTATGCGCCTCCTTAGATTATCTGTTCCGCATTTTGCCTAAGAAAAAACTTACGATATGTAGCGGAAGAACTGTGCAAGTACCAAAGATTACACAGTTGTGCCAAGCACTATAAAACGAGACACACCTTCGGAATACCTTGCAGAGAAATAGCCATAAGCCGTTCTCCAACATTCGACAAAAGACAGCTCACCCATAACGCACAAAAATATCGAGAGCAAAGATACAATCAAGCACTGAGCGGTAGATGTGACAGGTTGTCTCACAGCCACTTGACATTTTTGCGAACATAAATTAGGTAATCAACTCCTTGGCGGCTCCGATTGAATCAAAGATCTACTTCTTTCAAAAAGTGTGGTTCAGCCCAGGATCGAACTGGGAACCTTCTGTGTGTGAGACAGAAATCATAACCATTAGACCACTGAACCGACTACCAACGTGAACCTTTTTTCTTAAATGATCTAATAATACAGTTCTCTCGAGTCAAATATTGTATTGAGGAACTGCATTACTTCTTCCCCCCTGGACCAAAAAAGTTCAAAAGCCCTCCACGCTTGGACGCTCCTCCTCTGGGTTTCGGGACTGACTTCACCTTGGGCTCCCGAATGCTTTCTTCTTTGACCACCGCCTTTGGTTTCCGACTTGCTTCCCCAACTTTCGACTCCGAGGCTTTCTTGGTTTCTCTCCCCTTGCCCTTGGATTTTGTCTGTACCTCCTCTTCTTCCACAGACTCGTACGAAGAGTAATCTTCCGTCTCTACGAAGTGACACTAATCAAAACCCTTGGCTGAATTGCGCGGAATAACATACGCATATACCCCTTTGCGTCTGTCGTCGTCCGACTCTTGACAACACGTCGCTTCTTCAGTCCGTTACGGCCAACAGGGGCCACCTTGCGCGGCTTCCTCTTCTTCTTAGGCACAATCGGGGCATCGTCAGAGTCTTCGCCTTCGCTGGTCACGGGAGGTACAGGTGCTTCTTTCTCAGATTCACTTGACTCTTCCTCTTCTTCACGCCGAGGACGAGTTTTGCTAATTCTAGACACGCGATCGACTTGGTCTACACACTAGATCATCTATCGCTGAACGGTAGAATGCGAGGGAACGCACCATCATCTATATCCATCATGGCTCCCAAGCTCATCTCAGAATCTGATGTCACGATACTCTTTTTTGGTGGACGACGCCGACCAAGCATACGAACTTGAGGTTCGCTTTCATCGTCCTCATTTGAATATACAACACCATCTTTCAAGGATGGGTCACCGGTAGTGCTTGGTTTGGTCCGCGTTGAAGATGATTCAGATTCTTGATCTGTGTCCGTCTGAGGTTTTCTCTTTACCCCTCGCTAAATATAACTCTGTTGAGGCCTTCACGAAAGAGAGCGCAAAAGAATACTTTTAAACATTGCTACTTACAACGCTACTGGTTCCGGGCTTTGAGACAGTCATCTTCGTTGGTTTTTTGTTCGCAGAAGAGTCATTGGTAGTGATGTCTAATTTAGACTCTGGCTTAGGCATCTTGTCTTCCTTGGTCTTCTCTACGAACTCTTTAGTCTTTGCCTTACTCCAGTCTAGTTTGCCTGACGTCTTTGGCTTGTCTTTGGAGTCACTTCCAGGAAGCGAGGTTTGTTCCTTAGTATTAGAAAAGAGAAATTTGCCTTTCGTCATCTGCTGTTCTATTTTGACGGAAGGTGCGGCTTTCAGTGTCGCCATTGCGGGTGCATCCAAGGTAGTTTTGGACGAAGATGCTGTATTCTTAAAAGTAGCCCCGGTTTTAAGCTGCAAACGAAGCCATTAAGATAACATTCTATCAAGATATGCCCGCATCCGACCTTTACATGAGATCCAGTAATCTTCCCAACAATCGAGAAAGACCCTGGTCCACCTTTGGCGTCTGCTTCATAAACTTTGGGAGTTGGAGCGCAAACGAGTCCAGCATCCTATGCTTTTCTTTCAGTTCGTCAAAACATCTCGAAAACGCAGAAGCACGCGCCCCGAACCGCGACGGAGATACACTGTATATATGCACTGAATGTAGGCGAGAAAACTGTGATTTCGCCTCTATATCGAGCATCAAAATGGTTGTGGAGGGACGGCGCAGGCGCACCACATACCATTGAGCATGTGCGCGTTCACCAAGAGTACCTTACTCTGGTATACCATGTCCACTTCCTGGTCCTCCTCAAACTCTAGGTCCAAGTCCATGGCGCAATCTGATTTCTTCGCTTCCGCGTGCGAGCTGACCGTTAACGCAGGTACCTCCCCAGAGACAAGGTACGTTGGCACGGCTTGCGTGTCCGTATCACGTATGCCGTCGTAGTAATATTGCAATTGGCTTTTCAGACGACATCAGCAAGGGATTGAGAAAGTCGAACAGAAGGAGACTTACCTCTTCGCATCATTGACATGAATCCCCAATTCGCGGCTGAGTGACCTGAAGGTGACCTAGAGAAACACGGTTGAGAAGGTGCCAGCATCAGTATATGGGACTTGATCACTATGTTGCGGTTGACGAAAAGCTCTTTATCGAGAAAGTCGCGCGCTTGTTTCGTGGTCATGGCAGGTCGAGATCAAGGGACGCGTTCACCGATGACAAATGTCCCCAACTACGAAAGGCTACTGTAGTCGATGGATAGGTATTGGGTATCGACAAGATATGTCACAGAAGAAAAATCCTGATCCTGCATATCATATGTACGGAGCAACTTGGTTCAAGAATGGGCCTCAATAACACCCGTAGGGGAATTCCCAAGCACCTTCCCTGGAGCCACGCGGCCAGAGAGCACATCCAAAAATCGCCTCCATCGTTCATCAGCACTTCTCACCACATCGAGCTCAGCCAGCTGTGACCGAGTCGGAGAATGCGCATGAAGAACGATCAAGTACTCGGACAAGTCACCGCCCTGTGAAAATTCCAAGGTATTATTCCCTAGTTCCATCGATGAAGATATGTCAACACATCGATCAGGGGTCAGCTGTAGAAGATAAGTAAAAGCAAGCTGTGGGATTGCGAAGCAAGAAACAGTCTGGAGCACGTACGAAGAGCGGGGGTGAGAGTGTGACAATAGTATGCCTTTTCTTGCCTTTGATGTGCAGGGACACTCGATTCGAAGTCGGCCAAGAACACGATGATTGCTTTGTCAAGGTTTCAATGTTGGGTTTACCATTCTCTGACTTGATCGTATCACAGAACTCCGGGAGGCGATAGCAGGCTAACGAGATGCAGACTGCCTGAAATGCTTCACTGCCGTGTAACATGTCAAGTACGCCTGACAATAAATAGCATGCAACGCACGACGGGTAGGACCTCCTTTTTACCCACTTTAGAACCTTGGAGAAAGTGTTTTCGCTCAGGTTGAGATCAACTACGTGGGCATGAGAGAACGCCTTGCCCTGCATACTATGAAGAATGGCTATTCCGTCATTGAACCGCCATTGAGCTGCATCACCTCCCAGTGGCTCAGACTGGCTGGGCGATATTTGCGATACTATGAAATTCAAGTCCAAAGGAGGATCCATTGAATTCACAAGTGGCGGAAGAATTAAGGTTCGCAGTAGTGGCATTCGGGGAGCAGTTGGTTCGAGTTTACCCTGAGATGAAAATCGGACATCCCCAAAATCCGATTCTGAAACGACGACATCCATGGATTCCATCCCGTCCAAGGCAGGTGGTCGAACGGGCATAGAGCTATTATTGGTAAATGAACCTTCGGCTGTGGGGGATTGGTAATCTGTCTGAGGCGTTTGCCGCTCGATAGAAGGCTCGTTCGACGGTGTAGCAACCGGCTGTGGCTCCGGGAACGGTTGGTGGTCAGGTCGCAAGACTTGCTGTTCGTCACTAGCTTGTACCGCTGCGGAACAAGAATCGGATTTCATCGTTTCCATGGGTATAGCCTCCTTGTCAATGTCCATCTGGTCTATCTGAGCGGAAGTATCCTCCACGTTTTCAGAAGAGCCGTCCTTCCTAGCCAACGACTCGGGAGCAGATGATAATACAGTAGTGCCAGATTCCGCGCCCTGAGTTATATCGAGAATTCTGCGAGGTAGGCGGCGAGATGGGACCATACGAGCTGTCTTCTTCTTTGGAGATGGCGACCGTCTAGGAACATGGGGTGCATCAGAGGGCGGTGGTGGCGAAGACTCACCAGCCGTGGACGGGGGTATATTAAGATCTTTGTTCATCATCGTGCTCTGGTTGGATCGAAACCAATCAAGATCGCGAGCCATCAGCTCTTCTGAAAGCTCGACCCTCCGTGCTCGTCTGGGTAAAGGTTTGGAGGTTGTTGTTGGCGAAACGTCATCTCCAGAGGACTGGGTCTTTATTACGGGCGAAGAGAAAGTCGGAGTTGCCTCTATGTGGCTTGAATGTGCTACCTCGGGAGAGTTACGTGCCCGCAGTTGTTCTGCGTGAATCGAACCAACCGGACCGTGTTTCTCAACATTTGGCATCGACAAGAAAGGTCGCGGCCGCCACGTAGGCGAATGATAGGTGGCCGGCGGAGACGCTGCGGACCGCGGACTCGCCAAGGGTACGTGAGTGGAAGGGGGGATGCTGATTGAGGTCAAATATCAGATAATATATTGTGTGGAACAAGTAAAACGGGACGTACCTAGCTACGACAGGTCCTTCAGACGGCACTGTAGTGCGGATATTACCTGTAGATACCCTGGAAAGACATAGGGTTGTATCAAGAATTACGCGCTGTAACCTTGCTATGGAGGTGTGATCGAATGAAGAGAGAATCAGTTGAATAAGACCGACATTGAAGTTCATTCTCGCGAAATAGATGTTTGAATGGAACTACTACTTGAATAAGTTGTCGCAGATGTTCAGCAATGTCCGCAAGTGGTGTGTGATGGACGAATGTGTCCATGAAGGCCGAAAGTGCAATCTGTAAGCCAAAGAGGAGAAACGATTGTCATTCACGACTCGCGTCAATGGAAAGAATAGTCCTCACTTCGAGAAGCTCGACAATCTAGTGATTAGGCAATTAGCATGGCCATTTGCAAGCTTAACTGTGAGGCGGTCACTTACCTTTGGACGAGCAGCTGGATAGTAGGCTTTCTCTGAACTTAACCAGGCGGCGAGCTTTCGAGTGGTGTTGACGAATTCCTTAGGTTCATTGGATGCAAGTCTCTGAGCAAAAATCGGGAAGATCTTCTCGTTTTCGGTAATGGCGTTCTGGGCTGCTCTCGCAGCCACGACGTCGGCACCTGAACTCTGGGTAGGAGACCCTTGGAAAAAGAAAGTCAGACAACTGCAAATGGTGGATTGCCAACATACCTTGGATGGGGTGTTCGGGCATGTTGACCGTGGCTCACATCACGTGGGAGTCGATCATAGAAAATCTAAGTTCATCCACATTATCTAACTTGTTGGTAGTGAACGAGTAGGAAAATAACCATACCACCTGCAGCGGAAGACATTTACGCCATGGACCTACCCACCCTTGGTCCAATTGCGTCTTGACAGACATATGCGGGCCAGCCACTCCAACCTCGCTGTACCGCATGCCTTATCCAGAATAGTGTATCTGCTCGTGTTCCTGCATTTCAACGGTGTCGCGGGATGATTTGGGGTCCGCATCTTGATTCTCTGCCGGTTTTCCCTTGACTGTGGATTCAAGCGCTCACCTTGTAAGTTACCCTCCAGTGCTTCACCACTTTCTATGTCGACCTCATGGCTCAGCAAGCCATCACAAGCATTCATCTTCCCTCGGTCCGCAGAGGTAACTTCCCAGACTATGGGTGATCGATTGATCAGCCTACTTGCAAATTTTAATCACTGGGACGTATGTATATGTGCATTATCTTTACGCAGGCCCAATCTAGCAAAATTTATGTTTTTGGTTCAT
>JBBPUC010000314.1:0-26396 GCA_038094375.1 Tubosaeta aff. heterosetosa | reverse complement strand
TTGTCAGGATTATAGATCACGACTCATGTGTATGTGTACTATCATGCAATAGAACTACATCTCTACTTTGTCGGCAGTAGCGTGAATAATAGTTTATGTCGGGCGTATCTTCTATGTCTAAATGTGCACTCTCGGCTGTAATAACGTTAGATGGGGTTGCATACCATTGTACCCGGAAAGGTGACATACATGATAGCAGCTGATATTGCGGATACCGTATGATACTTGAATGTCGTACAATGTCGCGTTTGCGTAACTTTTGTGATGGTGTTGCCGAAACTTGCCAGGAAACGTTGAGGCATGGTGGGAAATCCAAGCATTTCCAACTTATGAAAATTTGGCAAGGTGCGGTCCGCCAGGCTTGCTCAATGTTATTTTGAGCATTACTAATGCACTTGTAGCTCATTCTTGATTGTTATTTCCGTGAACTAAGAGCCTTTCAATACCACCTTCAGAACATTTTGATGCCCAGGATAACCGGACTCGGACTTCGAGAGCGGTTGTCATCTCTCTCTATTGGCCCAAGGCACACATCCACACCGCCCTTCGATACAACACTCTGCACGACATGCGCAGCTGTGAACTTCAAGAACATGTTGCGCGATGGGCTTCCCGATGAAAAAATGGTTTCTCTCGGCACCTTCCAGGACATATCCGACAAGAGTGACCGTTGTGCTTTCTGTCGGCTGGTTGCCAACCTCATCCGGCGTCGTTGGCGTCTCGATAAGTTCCCTGACGCGGACGTTCAGGGAGTCAACTATTCTGTATCCGCCCGTGGATGTGGTACCCTTGTTCCTAACCTCGACGAGAGAGAGGGAGCACACCGCCTGTATATCCACGCCTCTCAGCGTCCTAGGGACGTTTCCAGCGCTCTAATAGCCGCCAAAGCCGCCCTTTACCTAGATATACAGCTACTGGAGGAAGACGCTCGTCAAGTGGCTCGGCCAAAGGATCTGCATGGACGCAGAATCAAGAACGAGGTGGATCCTCATTTGATCAAAGGGTGGATCAAGCTCTGTGAAAAATCCCATGGAAAAGCATGTGGAAAGGTGTGGTGGAAGTTTGGGCACGAGGATCTACCGAGCTTCATCAGGATGGTGGATGTGACGAAGATGGCGCTGGTTCATATAGGTCAAAATTGCCGATATGTGGCTCTCAGCTACGTTTGGGGAGGGTCCGGGAAAGACTATTGGACTTCGATGGCGAACGCAGAATCACGGAATCGTCCCTCCGGACTCGAAGGATCTACCCTTCCTGCTACCATTGTCGACGCTATTCAACTCACTCGTTTGATTGGCGAACGGTATTTGTGGGTCGATGCATTATGTATCATACAAGACAACCAGGAGGATAAGTCTGCGCAGATCCCCATTATGGATAAGGTCTATGGACGGGCTGCACTCGTGATCATCGCTGCAAGTGGGAATAGCGTCCGAGACGGACTCCCTGGTATGAGGGCAGGATCACGATCACCCGACCAGCATGTCGAATGTGTTCAGGGACTTCACCTTTCGATACCACTTCCACCGCCTTTGGAGGTAGTTTCTGAGACCATCTGGTACACGCGAGGCTGGACCTTCCAGGAAGGGCTTCTTTCAAGCCGCCGGTTGTATTTCACCAAGCACCAAGTGTATTTCGAGTGCGAACGGGATGTCTGGTGTGAAGATTTGGTTGCGGAGAGCAAGACACTGGAAGGTACCATGCATCCGATGCGTTTCTTTAAGGCGATTGTTACGCCTATCGCCACCTATAATAACATCGAGATGGATCTCAGAGCCTACGGGGATGCCATTGAAGGGTATTCTCAGCGCAATTTGACCGTCGACTCGGACATAATATTCGCAGTAATGGCATTGATAAATGCAATGACCAGGGCGCTTGAACCTCCTGGAAGCGACCCCAGAGAAGCCTTTCGGTTTGGAATGTGGATACGAAACCTGGATCTTTCTTTGCTGTGGCAACCCAAATTTGACTCGGTGCATGCCCGACGAACTACGCCAGACTCGTACTGGCCTTCCTGGGCATGGTCAGGTTGGAAGGGCGCAGTCCAATATAGTATCGAGTCACAAATGCTGATGGGAGTGTATGATGATCATCATCCAATTCCTGCGGAATCGCTTATATCTGCCTGGAATCTAGTCCAAGCGGATGGGACGATTGTTGAGTTGGACGTCAGTCAAATTCCACCAAGTTGGATGGTTGATGAGGTTCCAGACAAACCACCTCCGGAGAAGTATATACCATCCAAGAGCGATCCAAGCGACCTGATTCTGAATTTCGTACCTCCGGCAGGGACGCTCATCTTTCGTACCCAATGCGCACGCTTCCAGGTCTCGAGATTGGACGATAGCGCTCTTGCAGATCCGAGCAAAGCGACAGCTCACACCGTCTTTCATATCCTCCCTGTTGACAAAACATCTCCTCATTATGCCGGACGTGTTATCTTGCCCGTCTCAACACAGTCGCCCACAATCTTTGAATTCGTTGTCCTCTCCCGCTGTGACGCAGTCAAAGGGCTTTGGAACGAGAGTGCTTGGGGGAAGAGATACTATGGATGCATGTTGCACGTGATGGCTGTACAAAGAATGCGTAACGACCTTCGAATCAACGAACGTGTTGGCATTGGTGTCATTGTCGAGTCCGCTTGGATGAAGTGCAGGGCGGAGGAACGCGCCGTGTTATTGGCATAACTAGTTACGCTCGCCGAGATTATGCAAGAGTATCAATATTAATTATTCGCGGGCAGGGCACATACGACCTCCATTACCTTTGCGTGAAAACCAACACAGTATCTTAAAATCAGGGCCTGTTTCCCGTTACCACTGTGCAAGGGTTAGGAAAGAAACAGCCGAGCATCTGAACATAGTTACCTTTTCGTAGGCTTTTTGTATGAGGCTTTGACCGTCCGTGAGGAACTTTAATCCGGCCCACCAAGGCCCAAGTCAACTATTTGGGCCGGCAGATGGAAATGTATCAAGCTGTGGAATTAAATTGTTAGGTATGTACTAAGGAACATACACTATAGGTTGAACTCACGTCATTTGAGCCTTGAGACACTCGCGTGATCACAATGATGGCAGCTACCAAGCATATGATAGCACCATATTCATTTACTGGTAGTAGCTCCGACAATTTGAAGCCCATTTTGAGTACTTCTAGCCAGGGAGACAGTAAGCAAGGAAATATGTGACTTGAAGTGGGAACCGAACGGAGTTTGAGCGCGACTCCCCCTCGCAAGTTTGAAAGCCACTACTAAACAAAATACCTGGAGGGTCCACAGTAACGTTTCGCGTCCAAACCCTGAGATCGCTTTGAGAATCTTCCGTTCGATGATAGCCAGTCACTGGTGCGTGACATTTCCGGTGGTTAGCCACTTTCAACCTCCCTGGAAAGGATCAAGATTTCATCCATGTACGGTTAGGCCGATACGTACTGAGACCGTAGGAACTTCAAGTTAGCGGTCTCATGCCAATTACTCCATGTCTGAGACATGACTCTCCAAAACTCGTGTACTCAGACACCACCGACGCTCCTGTGTCTCACCGTTGCTGATGGGACGCAGGCACCTTCAAGCGGAAAAGTTCCTGCTGCTCGTCTATAAAACGGAAAACTTCTGGGTACGCGATTGTTCCGTCGTTCCCTTATGACCATTCCAATTGCCGTATCTGCTGTTGCTCTTGGGTGTATCGTGGTCATCTACGCCAGAAGGCGGTACCTCGGGATCACCAATTCTACTATCCCTCTCCCACCAGGCCCTCCTGGTATACCGTGGGTCGGGAATGTCATTGGGCTCGACCCATACGCACCATGGTTGACATACCGCGCGTGGGCAAAAATATATGGTAGGAAAAGTTTGCTGGGGAATCAGCGCTCAGCTTTCGGTTGACGAGTTTCCATTACAGGCGATTTACTCTATTCTCGAGTGTTGGGCAAGGATGTCATCATCATCAATTCAGAGAAGATCGCAAAGGATTTACTCGACAATCGTTCTACGAGTACCTCAGGCCGTCCTTACTTCGTCACTAATGAAATGTAAATATCTTTCTTTGCGTTTTGGGTAGAACCCGCACTCATTATGCTAGGTGCGGGATAGACTTCAACTCCGCATTTTTGCCCTATGGCGACACATGGCGATTACACAGACGGTTTTTTCACCAGACGTATCGTGGTGATTCGGCATCAAGGTTTCTCCCATATCTAAACCGCAAGGCGTCTCAGGTCCTCCGACGACTGTTCGTCAACCCAGAACGGTTGGGTGACCACATGTTTGAGTACGTGTTTGGGCTTGGTACCATACTGAAAATGATTTGACATCGTGTCGAGGTACTCGGGCTCAGTCATTCTCGGTAGCACGTACGATTACGATCCCTCGTCTCGGGAAGACGAGCTCTTCAGCATGGTGGTGAAAGTACAAGATACTGTGACGCATGCTATGCGTGCCGACACTGCAGTCATTGTTACGGTGTTTCCGATGCGTAAGTAATTCGTGTACCCTCCTTATGTACTACCCTCATGCTGTTTACTTTACTCTTAGTGTTGAAGCTCCCGGCATGGTTTCCCGGCATGTCATTCAAAAACGATCTGGCGATATCGAAAAAGCTCGCAAAACAGTTCGTCGAGCGAGGATTCGAACATTCGATGAAGAAGGTTTAATTTTTTTACACCCATTCTCTCCTATACCCGCTAAACATCTTTTATAGCCAACCGGTCATGTCGCTCCATCTATGATACACGACGCGTTGCGAAATATGGAAGAGAAGGGAACTGTGCCGGATCAATCGTGGCTGAAAGCCCTTAAAGAGGCTTCTGCTACCTCATTTTTCGGTACGCAATTGTATTGATCCCTGTTTCAGCTGTCTCACCATGGAATTATAGGTGGATCGGAGACAGTACGTCGTATCGTATCCTCGTGGCGATTTTGCGCTCATGAAAGCCTAATAGTCGCACTCGGTCCTGATGACGTTCTTTTTAATGATTATGTTGAACCCGGCTGCGCAGGAGAAAGCTCAGGCTCAAATTGATGAAGTTATCGGCAAGAACAGGTTGCCGACAATGGAGGATCGACCGATGTTGCCATATGTAGATGCTGTTTATTGGGAATCCCTTAGATACAATCCTGTCGCTCCCCTATGTAAGTGAAGCTATTTTCTCATCAGCTCCTGTCTCTAAGTCCTCTTGAACCATTTAGCGCTCCCTCACGCTGCTGTGGAAGAGGTCGTATACGATGGGTTCCGCATTCCAAAGGGTGAGTCAACCTTACCCAGTGACTGATCGTCTGATGGTCCCCACTTTCAGGTGCCATCATATTAGCGAACCTGTGGTCAGCAGCATTCCAGCATTGTCTGAAACTATAATTGACTATCTATTTTGCTAGGGCAATGGCACATGACGAATCCAAGTATTCGAACCCAGATTCGTTCATACCAGAGCGGTTCCTCAACGATGATGGTTCCCTTCGACCCAACACCACTGACAACACCACGTTTGGATTTGGTCGACGGATGTGTATCGGGAAAAACTTTGCCGACTTGTCCGTGTGGATCCTGATTGCCAGGTTCCTAACCGTCTTCAAGATACTCAAACCTCTAGATGAGAACGGGGTGGAAATGCAAGTGGAAGCCAAGTTTACGACGGGGATCGCGACGTAAGTGATGAATATAAGGATGTTTAATATGTCGAGTGCTAATTATGCGCACAGGCGTCCTGTTCCTTTCCGATGCAGGATTGTGCCAAGGGACCCGGAAATGGATGCTGAGAGGTTGGAGGAGTTGATTGCTTCGAGCACTTAGTATTTTGTGTGCTGTGGGATCCAACGATTTGACAGTTACGCCACGCTTAACGGATGCTTGCCCTTATGGACATGTAGGTAGAATCACTGTACAATGCACTCTTAATATACATATCCTAGGTCGTCAGAGTACTTTGGTGCCAGGCAATCTGGATGATGCAACAAGGCTACATTTTGAAGTTACCGAGCGAACTTACAAACCACGCAGGACGTGATTCAAGATACATTAGCAGGTCGTCGGTACATTAGCAAATTTCTCACTGGCTCTACGCACGGATATCCCATACTCATTGATTCCTTCACACACCCTCTCCTGCCTCAATGTGTTTCTCCTGTAACCGTTCCTCGTACCGCGTAAGCAGGAGCCTCTCTACCCACCCACCCTTGGGGAACGCCTTTTCCCACTGGTTATGCAGATGCACCGAGAACACCTTGCGCAGCGTCTGATCCAACGCACCGCCCACCTCTAATCCGAGTCCCATCGTCCACGTCCCACTCGACCGATCGGGCTCAAAGGGGTCTGGGAGGCGATTATCCAGCCGGCAGGCGCGTGCGTCGCTGAAGCAAAATGGAAGGATTTTGAAAGGGGGGACGTGAGCCGCCAAGAGCCGGCGCCAGAGTTTGAGATAGAGGAGTGCGCCCCAGTCAGTGGAGCCGGGACGGGGAGGAGAGGACGTAGTCATGACATGGAAGGCTTCACACAGGTAGGGCGAATGCTTGTGGAAGTGCATGAGAGCCCCATTGAGTGCCAAGTATGGTTTGTCTGTGTGAACGGGTGCGGTAAGCCTTTGAAAGAGAGAAAAGAAAAAATGGACGTACCATAACAATCCCACTGGGTCACAAATTCGTGTTCAAGGAGGGGCGAGAGGTCTCTGGTGAGGAGCGAGTCCATGTCGACCCATACACCTCCATGCGCCCACACGACCAATAGCCGAACGAGATCCCCGTCAACCCAAGCCTTCTTGTCATTCAGATTTAATAGACTGCTCCCTTCGAGAGGCGTGCCACGCGCCAACTCCTCAATATTGGCGATACGCAATTCAAACGCATCCGGAAACCGGGCGAGATACTTTTCTAGAATGGGATAGATCCTCAAGTCTCCATTGGACCACATGATCAAATGGCTGTTATCGATGTCTTGCGTGGCAAAAAAGGACTTGAGCATGTATTCTTGTCGTTCATCAAATGGTGCGAGGTCGACACGCCAATAGGTATGGAAGTAAACGCGTTCGTCAATGGGTATGAAAGTGGGATGATATGGGTGATCCGATGGCTGTATGGTTGCCGCAAAGTCATAGCAGTCCATGTTAAATCGCATGGGTACGCCGGCGTGAACCTCAGTATGTTTGGGACCGTAGACATACTTGGAGACGTTGTATTGAGGGCTCACTCGATCTGGGTCGAAGCAACCCAACAGTGGTTCTACGGGCGTAATTTCGCCTTGTATCCATTCGCGGGAGTAGAATGCGAGTTCAATATGGGGCTCATAGAGAAATAAACCGGTGAGGACGGCGATAGCGAGAAGTGGGACAACGACTTTAAGTGCTGTGAAACACGTTCGTGGGCGTACAAACCAACCGAACCTGCGGGACGAGCGGCGGTGTGGTGAACGCGAACGCGAACGAGAGGAAGAACGGGCTGAGTCCGAGATCGAGTGCAATGGCAGCCGTTCATAGGCCGCTTTGGACATGACCGAGAAAAGAAACAAAATATGACATTACCAATTATGCAGATAGGCTCTTCAAGTGGTGACTTGCAGACGCGAACATCTATGCACACATTCTATTCTAAATTCTAAATAAGCTATGGCTCAGCAGTAATTAAGTATGATTGGGCCCTATGTATATGCACGAATAAATAATAAATATGTAACTGTTATCAGATCTAAATTCGAAGGACTAGGGCTACAACCTTGAAGGTGGTGAGAAAGAGAAAGGCTAGCGATACACAGGCTGGTCTGGATGGATACATTCTGGAGGCATGGGTGCGTGCGACTGGTCATAGACTGACAACTATCTGGTCATCTCAATGAAAGAAGGCTGGCCCGCCCTCGGGGCCATATCCTCCAAAGTTCAAAGTAGGTTGGGTGCCAGACCCAGCGTGATACTGCTGGCCAGAGAATTGGGGGTAATAACCGGCCGTCTGTGCATCTGGCTCGACAGCAGGGTGCCACGTTTGGGACCACGACGATGATGGCGAGGAATAATCTAAAACCCGATAAGCAAATTGATTGCGCGTCGTCAGATCAACTTGCCCGTGTGGTCCAACGTCATGTCATTGAAGTCGATAGGAGATGACACTTCATACGGAGTTCCCGGATAAGTAACCCCCGTATCTTTCGACTTCCCCGCCCGAGGATCGGCCAACAGCAGTTCAATGACTTTGGGGTGAAAAAAACACCGTTCAGTTCCATCACTCTAATAACATATTGTCTACACACCTTTGGTGAGGATTTCATGGCGTGTTTGCAGCACCTCGCCGGTCGACTTGTGGATGATATCCCGCAGGGTGTTAAAGCATTCTCCCTCCTTTGAGCGATACTGCCTTTGCAGGATGACTTTGTTTGGTCGGGAAATGTTCGGTGAGGGTGGACTGGATGGTGATGATGGTGATGATGATGATGAAGCGTAGTACGATGGCCGATACATTCTAGATGTCTGTTGAAGACCGATGGGGACTTGATCAATCGACACAAAGCATTAAATACAGCGGGAAGCCAAGATACTCCGAACGTGAAGATCTAATTTATTTGCCAAGTCCGAGTAACATCTGGTGGCAGTTCATTATATTGTCCTTGTTATGGCGGACGGATGAAAGTAATGCCCCATCCCCGTCCTACTGGTCAAAAATTATTTCTTCTCATGCACAATTTATAGGCAAGACATACCTGAAAGAAGACTGGGTACTTCAGCAACATGGAATCAAGGTATCCCCAGAATAATTCTGGTCAAAAATTGTTCGGATCCAGTAGGTATGAGAGTAGATTAGGCACCAAACAGGTGACATTGCCGCAACTATCGGCCGATGCTGTAACGTCATAATTGCCCCTGCTGCGATCCGAGCGTCAAAGTACTTATCTTGGAAAACTTGCTGTGGGTCAATGAAAAATGACCCTGCCAAATGTCGAGAAACGGATGAAAATTTCCGACTTGATTCGGATCATCATAATATCAGAAATATTGAAACTTACCACCTACACGGAGCAAGAACAACACAAGGGGAAAAGGCTCACGATGTGCATATACTCCACGCGATCGTTTTTGTCGCCACTGGGCTTTCACCATCTCGGTGCCAGAGTCTGTTCTCATGCAATAACGTATGCCATTAGCTACGTTCCCGGCTATCATTCAGGTTGGGTGAGGTAAGTTACATGACATGTGCATATGTTGGTGGCGCCTCAACGTATCCCACAGATTCAGAGGCTATGGCCGCTAGGTGGAGTGCACGTACTTGGCACACTAACGTGCACAGCCAGTTTCATTATGGGCATTAAGCTTGGTATCATTGGCTGTCGAGGTCACAGACAAGTAGCAACTTGCCATGTACTGCAGCAGGGTGGTGTTTAAATCACTTTGACACACCCTGGTAGAACGACATGTTTCGTGGTATGGATATGGGTTTGCATTGGCGCGCGTCTGATGTGAAGCCGCGAACCGTTCATGCACAGCACAAATCAGCCATGTGGGTTCCACATGGTACATCCAGTACTACACGGCTGCGTGCAGTAGGCGTTTTCTCTTGGCCGGTGACCATAGTTGTAGGCAGTGCCTGCCGCACCGTTCACTAATCCGAGCCGAATAATCATCCGACATGAGCGTCGTACTGACCAAAAATAGTGTTCGGGAGCTTGCAAATCGGGACAAGGCGAGCAAAATTTGGCATGGATCGAGTATGACGATCAAACTGAACAGAAGCATAACTTATTAGCATCCTCAGAGAAAAACGACACCGGAGTGTAGCGTGCATCGCCAAGTCTCTTCGAACGGGTCAGATACATGTTCAGTTATTGTACTTGTTTTCTGTACAACGTGAGGATTGTACAATGACGAGAGTGACAATTTTAGGACAACAGAGAAATAACGTACCGATAAAGACAGTGGCATTTCACCCATCCCAAAGCCCGTAGCATAGATGTCTGCCAGCGGTATTCTTACTGCGCCCATTGAAGTAAGAAGAGATAAAATGTCTTCCTATCGCCAGCCTTTCCTTTTCCGCACCGAAATTTCCTGCTGTGAACACGTATTTCAATACACGAGTGAACGTGTGTCAAGAGTTCTACTCTCAACAACGATACCACCGACCTACAAATTGCTCGGCCATGAGACAAGCCATTTGGCTGTTATCGTCTTATCCCTGTGGAGGTCAGAACGTGCCATTTGGACTCAGCGACCGACGCACCAGGTTAGGTTAAGGCTCGTGTGATACGCCTTGGCTATATCTAACTCACTGCCACTCAGGCTAAGGTCCGGTCACTCTTCTTTCTCGTGAACCGAGCGTCGAAATCGTCGCGCAGACTGTTGCCAGTCCATGGACACTCTACAGCACATACACGGCCAACTGGACGAGTTTCTCGGAAAGGTGCGTTCGTCATTTCCCACCACGATGGCGCAATCGGTCTCATGATTGAATAGACATCTCTTTTGGTCAGTCTCTCTCTCTCCTTTCTTTATGACAACCATCTTAGTTTTGATCAAAGCTAGCGCTTGAAACTCAATTTTCTCCCGTCAACGCCGTGCCAGGCCCCAAAGACTTTCTCCTCGTCAATGCTATCGTCTCAGAGCGAACCAACCAGCTTTCCACCCTTCTCTCCCAGATAGCGAGCGTAGACAGCGCCATTCAGAAGCTCGCTGCCGTCCGAGCACGACTCGAGGAGAACAGCGTTCATGTCCGCCAGTCACTACTCGCTCACCAGACGCTCGCCTCTCCCGCACGTCGAATTCCTCCAGAAGTGTTGGGTGAGGTGTTTTGCCAGTGTATACCTCAAACGCCCTACGTCATGCCAAAGGACACCGAGTTCCCCATGGTGCTCACTCGGGTGTGCCGTCGTTGGCGTGATGTCGCAATATCCACCCCGCGCCTCTGGTCTTCTCTCTCTGTCTATCTCCAGAAGGTTATTTGTGATCAGAACTATCGCCATGGGTGCGAAGCTTGGTTGGCTAGGGCCAAAAGTGTTCCCCTGTCTATTCGAGCGTTCAATGATACCAACCCGATTACTCAAGATCTGGCGTTGGTTTCGTCTGCCGTACACTGGCTACAACGACGTGTCTCCAACTGCAGCGACCTCTGGTGGCACGGACCTTCCCTACCCACTTTCTTCATCCCAGATACCGGGACTGAATTTGTTCTTCCACTCCAACGTATCTGCATTACCACCTATCGGGACTGCCCTTCTATTTACCTTCTAGGATCTGCTCGTCACCTCCGTTCTGCGTCACTGCACTGTTTCAACTATGATTTGCAGGACCTCGACGGGATCGAACTTCCTTGGGGTCATCTAACTGAACTGAACATGCACTTTGGCCTGGTCTCCAGTCTGCTGCTTCCACAGATTCTCACGCGTTGCAGCTCCCTCCGCACTCTTTCCATCTCCTGTCTCTCTGCAGAGTACGTTCGCCTCGATGCCCTTCACGCACTTGCTATGGGGTCGATCATTCACCGCACCCTCCGCCGGATCGAGATGAAGGTGATCCAAGCGGGACTCGACGCAATCTTGGATGTACTCACGCTGCCTGCACTCGAAGAGTTCGACATATGCTTTTGTTATCGCGAGCGCGACGAGTGGCCGCACGCGTCGTTTGTAGACATGCTTGCACGCTCGCGATGTACGCTTAAGCGACTCACAGTGCGGTCTAGCAAGATCGCTGCATCGCATTTTGAAGAATATGTGCGAGCGATGCCTGGCTTGGCCGTGTTTACGTCTGCGCCTGATCCACTATCGCGATAAGTGGGTCGCCGGCCGTGTTCGGTTACGCGGTGATCTGTGTAGGGAAGGGAGGAGCTGGCGTTCTGGTGCTCATGACATACTTTTGATGTCCTGTTCTCGCTTCTTCACAACGCAACGACCAATACTTCTATGTACTCGACTTCTCCCTCTGTCTCGTAGTGGCTCAAAGGTTTTTGCACACGGTGTATGGTTACTGCATCTATTGTCACAGAATAGCTTCGTCGTGTAACAATGCCATTTGGCATGGTTAAGCTGGGTGTCTGCTCGAGAAGTCGATAGCTACAAAATAAACTAGTTGCCACACAACAACGCTCGTATTTAGACGATAACAATTACAGAGTCCCAACACTTGCAGTATGTGCTCAATTATTCGATGGCTCATCAACATCTTTTGGCGGGGTGAAATGAGGTCTAGAAAGGACCTCGACCGGATAAGGAGCTGCCCCATCCCAAACTACCTGATTCCTCGCCACAAGCACAAGGTCGCACAAAAACCGGCAAGAAATTCGAGGACCTTGGCGGCACACTCGGCTTATCTCCGTGATAAGGTACACTGGCAGTAACGTATTCTTCGAGCATTTTGGTCACCCTGTAGTTAAAGCCAAACTATGATGACCGGGCTTGGCTCACAGAAATCAACTTGCTTCATCCCCCTGAAATCTATCTCTGGATACCTGGAAATCAAACGGGCGCCGTCCATCCTGTGGAAATCTGCTGTGTCTGGGACTTGATGATGAATCCAACGTCTCCCATGGCAGGATTGATGCATTGACCGATCAACGTTAAAAAACAAGCGAAAATTCACCCAAGCTAACAAGATTTGCTGTCATTTCCCTGGACCAACTAGCCATGATACCAATCAGCACCCGTGGACGATGAACTGTCCCACCCCCGTGATCTTGATCAAAAAGTCAAGAAGGAAATGTTCTCCGCGCGGACATAGGCACGTGGGATGATGGAAGCAGGGAACGCAGGCTGCATTTGGGTGCGTGTTCGCGAACGGCGCGGGGGAACCTTCTTGATTCACCAATAACGGGATCACGTCGTGCTCGCGGTATTAGCACGTCGGCGCGCAGGTGCGGGCGAAGTAAGGAGGAATCGAGAGTCGGGATAAGTAGTACACAGATCTGATGTGTGGTGGGAGAGTAATATAACCGTGAAAGGCATCATCGGGCCGGTACCCGTTCAGCTGTACTTTTCTTCATGAGACCTTGTTTATTGTCCTTTGGAGCCACGCCCCTTGGTAGATGGTATACGCGATTAAATCTGGTGTGTTGTTCGTAAGTATCCGCCGACGGTCCGTTTGAGGTTCAAGCTTGGTGTAAGTACTAGCCGTGTTGCAGCCTTTACAGCCTTTTTATTGATGGATTTGGTGGTGGTATTATAGGGGGAGAGTACAGTGCCTCCGCGAGGTTTAATTGGTCGTGCGGCAGTCTTAGCTCCAGACTTGGGAGACATTTGGAACGACAAATGGGACTACGGCGAACCATAGAGCTGAGGCTAACTGTATCAGTCTGATTAGACACTTCAGGGGGAGATATGTCAGTGGGGAATCTCATTTAGGCGAAGTTGGACAACTTGCGGGGTGACGATACAGGGTGCCTCGTCTTTCAGAGTGCTACACCTAACCGACACTCGACTGATGAAGCGCTGCACAGGCAGTCCACGTCAAAAGGGTCGTACTCAGCGTATGGTTCATTACCCTGACTGCGCATCCAAATGGCAGCGCTCTGTGGGTTAGGGCACTAATGCAGACAAAGTTCGTGGACAGGGCTCCGGCGAGAACGGGGCATCAAATCAGCCAAAGCCCAGAGAACATGTGCATCGTGAACAAACGCCGACCTTTACTACAAGCGATTGAGGTTACAGCTCTACTGAGCGTCACTAGTGCTCATCGACGTGCCAACCTAACGAGGTTCAGGCTGTTTAATACAGTTTAACACACGCGCTCATAGAATATAGCCTCAGGCCCGAGGTCGTCGACGAGTTAGCGGCAACAATGAAATTAACACTGTGGGAATCGGTCGGGCCGTTGGCTGCGAACTTGACGTACAGATTACTGCTTCTTGGGAATCACTACTACGACCCCTACGCATGGCGGGAACACAATGACAGACGGGCGACTATCAGGCCTTCATATTTGGACTCCCAAGTGCATTGCAAACAGTGGGCACGTTGTTGATGAGCAAGACAGTGATCTTGAAGTCTTTAGCAAATTATGGTACCAGGTTTAGCGCTCACCAAATACGTTGGCACCATGTGCTCGGCCGGACCAACCACTCAGCCAAGCTGCATTATGCCTACGTGCACTAACTAGCCACCATCCACACTTCTTGGTTGCTCCATTCCGATGGCCGTTCGTCGTCTCAATCTAAGATAGCTTAAGGAAGTCAAAACGGAAGCAGACGCACCCAGGCACCAAAGTTAGTCGCATGCTCGAGCATGTGAGCAGAGTGAAACAAGGAGTCATTCAACCTGTCTGCTCGTAAAAAAAAAAAAGCGTTCAGGAGAATATAAGATTCGGCGGGGAACGACGATGGAGTCGCGGCAGAACCATCGGAACAGCCAATCCGCGTCGCGGTCTGTATAGAATCCATAATACGCTTGAGTTGGCATCGCGACCCTGACGGGTGTGCGCAGTTCAACTCTGGCCAGGTCTGTGATACGACCTCCAGCGGTGCTGCGGTTGGTGACGCCCATCAATGGTTTTGCAAACCTGCCGGTACTAGATCTGAGGCTACTTCACAGTGGCTCTGTTGTGCCCTTTGACATGCCACAGCGTTCGCATGCGCGCCACTTTCGAAAGCTGTACGTGTCGACCCTTCAAACGCTCTATATCGGCCACGAAACAGGGGTCGAGATCATTATCCGAAGTTCCTCCTAGGAATCAGGTCGGTACTCAAGTACGCAGAACTCGAAGACGTGTCAGGGAAGGCCAGTAAGTCAGGGGCAGTACTTATCAGCCACTGACCTGTCTAAAACCGCGATTCACCCCGAGTCCAAGTCTCAAATAATGATCCGGCAGGTCCTGAAACGTAATGCTTTCGTGGCAAATCGTCATGGCTGTAGGGCATTCAACAGGTCGCGCTCAAGTACCATGTGACCGTTCACCATGTGTTTCACATCTTACCGCCGGGGTTGGCTTCACTTCCGGGACCCACGATGCTTCTAGATCACTTCCGAGCCCCGTCTTATACGCTAAATACTTACCGCCCGCGGGATGTGAATATCTGAGCCTCGACTCATTGTGTCAACAGATACGAAATCACCATATTCCATTTGATTTTCACATGATAGCAAGGCATTCGCTGACGTCTGGTTTTATGGTGAAGTGGATGGTTTCAACTTGGAGGCCCTTTAGCGGGTTGGATCAAACTGGACGATTCCTGGCATTCAAGCGAAAGAGACTAGCGTCTCCTGGTTCCCGTGCAAGCACGTCTTGTTTTTTAAATATTTTACTTGGCTTTTTTTTTCTTAATTATTGTCTTGTTCCCTCCGTTCTCGTCGCGTTCCTACTTCCGGTGACATTGACATGACCGGATGTCACCCGTCCTTGGGCTTGTCGTTCTTGACGACGCGCGCCCGACACACGTTTTCGTCTTTCACACACTTTTTTTTCGCACAGAACATCCAAAAAAGGTATCTCGTTTCCACTTTTATTTCTCGGAATGACAAACAAGATCGACGCGTCAACGGGGTTGCACTTGCCAAAACGTGACTTGGTCCCGTTCCTTACGATATCCATCCAAGAAGCGGACTGACGAAATGTATTCACATTATACTGCTAGCACCATGGATCACACGCAGGATTCTCGACCGCGGCAGGCCCGCGAAAGGCCTTGGAAATAGCCCATTATGACAACTGTCAAAGGAGCAAACTGCCATCCGATTGATAATCGTCCTCGGCAAAACTGATTTTTTTGATATTACGCTGTCACCTTTCCCCATGGGTTAGCTGCACGTTTTCCCGGATGTGATGGGTAAGCAACACCCGCCCCGATGAAACACATCGGAGCTGCGCTGACAAATGGTTTGATGCATGTGTGGTGTACAAACCCCGCGCACACAGGATGGTGATGCGGTCCAGATTATCGACAATCAGCGCTTAGCATGGATCAAGGACCGACTGAGCAGGGATGATTCTCCAGACGATATGTTACGAATAGCCCAATGAGTAGTGTAGGTAGGATCCACAGCTTGGCAATACAATCAACGTTTACAGTAAAAACCGGTTTCTAATAAAAATGCTGAGATGCTTTAAGAGATCAGGTATAAAAGTGGATGCGAGATTGAAGTCGTGCGGGAAGAACATAGAAAATAATGGGGACCAGCCATAAAGAAATCCATGATGATTCAACATGAGAGACGATGCAGCGTCTCCACATACTTCGGGGAACTGCGCGCCGGCAGAAGTGCATCCGAGGCGATGGGGGGACCCTGGTGGTGTGGGAAGTACTGGGGCGTCGGCGTGTAACGCAAATAGATATTGGTTGGTTGCGCGTCCGCTGCCGCGTAAGACGCGGTAAAATGTGGTACCACGGACTGGGTGTGGGGTGTGGACCAACTACCGACGCCCGAGGTATCGCCAGTACAGTGAATTCGGAGGCTGGTGTGGCAGAGTGAGTGCCAAGCAAGCCAGGGTGGCACAGGACATACCGAAGTAGACGACGTTGAATAGTCTAGCAAGAACGTTGTGAGGATGAGCGAGACAAACGAAAAGTGAGACATACGAGCTTGGATGCATTCCCATACATCTACACCGCGACCTTTGGCATCCCAAGTGCCACACTGAGAAGAAAGGGGCCAGTGTTGGCCGATGTCCCAAATAGTGGTTGCGTTTTTTATGACAGGAGCAGGCATTGTTGACATCTGCATGAGAGGCAAGGTTGGTTGGGAGGAGGAAGAGATTGACGGAGGTAAAGTGAGATACGGTTGAATTTATACGGGATAACGGCTAGTGATGCCGAATTGGAGAAGAAAGGGAGCCATGGCAGTGACATCAGGCGACACAGCCCCTGAGACATTAAATAATTTTGACCTAACTGATTCCAAAATTGCCGTATTAGGGCATTTTGGAGCAAAACTATTTATAATTTATCGATCCGATCCACCAGGCCAGGGTGCGGCGCACTCCCCGCACGCCACAGAAGAGAATGGAGAAGCAGCCAGGTGAGAAGCAACCCACCGCCAACCCACCCCCGTGCCCCACGGTCAGTATCCACCGCGGCGACGGGGTGTCTGAGCAGACGGAGACGAGCTGAAACCCGTTCTTGACATGAGTCCTGGGTCCAATAAGCCTTGCTTCAAAATCACAATTTGGCACATACCCGCTCGACCGGTTACCAAAGTAACGACGTCATCCACATTCCGCTCCAGCTCTCTTTTCCATGAGAACGGAGACTGTCCATCTAATTTTGACCTTGCTACCCCGGCAGCACAACCCACCGATTAGTAAGCACGGTCTGGACTCATAACCACACGATTAGCTCACAATGTTAATTCATCTACCCGCCCGAGGATACTCGGCTGGCATACCTTCCCCTGTCCACGCCCATTTCTCTATATTTAACCCGGTCGTAGCGTGAGAAGCACCCCATATTGTTACAATGCCCATTCAACCCTTGCGCGGCGCCAGCGGAGATAAACAGAGAGATGAAATAAAATGAGATTTGTTTGCCCACCGGATCTACATGCCAGCCAATGAAGCAGAACTCGCCTGCCCACGCGGTGATGCGTTGCGCTAGCTCGAACTGCTCCATCGGCGAACGTTGGTTGCCAGTAAGAAAAGGTGACGAGCGGTGCTCAATTATTTGTACCCTCTTTCCATGGTAATCACTCATCGTTGGACTCGGCCGGGATACGGTCGCGGATGAGCAGTGGATTGCAACCAGACCGATATCCAACCCACTGGTCGTAATCCATGCCGATGAAAATTTCGGCAGCCAACCGAATGCCATCGGTTCCCGGCACAGGTGAGCAAGTCGCACAACCCCGATCCATGAAAAGGCCCGACTTATCATTCCTTTGCAAGGCCAGCATCCAAATCAGAATTCATCATTCATCAAAGTAGGTTTCGTTCACATACTGCACAAGGCCGTCGGAACGGGTCAGCTATCAAAGATCTCCCTATCAGAGGAATCCCCCGTCGCTTCGATCGGTCACGCAAGCCGGTAAATGCTTGGCTTCCAAGGCCACCATGGAAACCAGTTGGCACGATTGTTGTCTCAGCGAAAAATCATAGCACCTTGCAATGGCTCACTGACTGCAATCAGTTTGAAAGGTGGTTCACAGCCAACAACCATGCAGTGTGATCGGTTGCACTGGGTCGCCGGTCGAATCAACAGTCGGAAAAGCTGACCTAAAGGCGGTCCTCTAGAAGCTCACATAGGCGCTAAAGAACGCACCCCAGTTCCTGAACAGCGCATCGGCAAACTTGGAACAGTGGGAGTGAACTCTACGAAGTTCCTGTTTCCTCGGGATGTGTTTATGTGATTTCGTGGGTAATAGCGCCAAGATAAGTAGTTGGGGCCTGATAGCAGGCGCACTTACCGTGAATGTGAAGCTCGGCCCATCGAGGGAACGTTGCACGAGACGAATTTCGCCTCATGTAGATAATACCACTTGGTTAAAAGAAAAGACGCAAATGATGCATATTATTGATATGGCGGAGCTTGAAGCACGACCCATGACCAGAAGACTTGGTAAGTTTGGACCAAACGGTCTGAAAACGTTGCCTTGCTGCTCATCTAGGTTTCGTGCACATGGAATCGATCTGAACACGAGGCGAGATAGTGAATTGGGTTCTGCTGAGCAGGCCGGTGAAAGAGCAGAGCACCCCTTTTTAGGGAACATGAGGGTCTTGCAAACGGACTGGAATCAGCCGGTCGATGCTAATGCGGTTGTCGCACCTCGACGAGGGCTCTATATTGAAATGTCAAACTCAAGTTTCTTTCTGCATCCACCCTCTTGGATTGCTCTATTGAACCCGATACTAGCCGCGTCCTGCAGGGCGTGTAATAAAGCTCGATACGAATCGATGAGGGCGCGGCACTTTCACGGTTAACACTGGGAAGTATGAAAGCCTCTGGGTACCCACGTCAGGTCGACCCGTAGAAGAGTTGGATCTAGTACTGACGAGTATAGACAAAGCCGTTATTTCGCATGCGCTGGCGCAATCGCACACGCACGTCGCGTACACTGCCGGCGTTTGGGATGGCAGTTCGTCTGGAAATAAGAATACGCATGCTGGCATTGTTCAAGTTACCGTGAGAATGACCCCAATCGTACTAGACTACTACGAAAACTTCGTACCCTCTTTCACAATCAAACCGCCACCGCGCGCATCGCCCAGCTCGAATTCCCAGCTTCAGTTCGGGTAGTCGAGTTTTTATCCCGGGACTTGTTCGGCCGGAATTACAGTAACGTGAGCAAATCCCACACTCAAGCCTAGGATGCATCGAGAAGTGGTCAGTGTCCGTTGCCTCTGGCCCACCGGATGTGTCTAATCTATTGACAGTTTGTACGCATAAGCGCATTGGTCCTCGCCGGCGGGGCGAGCTTTCTGTACGCCAAGAAAGTATTGACGGATCGCCGAAGACGCCATCACGAAGAGGAGGACCGGTTGCGGGAACAGCAACGCCACGGTTAGTAGTACCTGAGATACTCGATGTTGGTCGCTGTCTGACTTGCCCTGTCTACGTTCACGTGCTTCAGCGTCCTCTCAACAGCAGATGGGCCAGTCACGCCTGTGAATCAATGTCTGCCTGTGGGACCTACTTTACACGTCAGTATTCATCATTCACTATCTGATCGTGCTGGGAATTGCCATGTACTGCAGTAACTTGCAATGGATTGCGGGGTCACTCTGACACGCGGAACCGCTCTTCTCGTGTACGCCCCTGGCGACCTTCCTCCAGGGCAGCCGATTGACATCGATCATCAAACACGTTTGCTCCCTTTTTTGTCTCGGTCAAACATCGATTATCGGACCCCTACCTGCAGCAATGCGGTGGTATTTGACATTTTGGCTGCAACGAACGATCGAGCGAGTGTTCCTTTGAACGTGACCTTGTGCCTGTGTCTCGTTCACGGTCGCGCGCTGCGACTGTCTTCATGGCAAAGCCTCAAGTTATATCGTATCCATGGCGGACGACCCATCGCCATCTGTCACTTATCACTCGTCACTCTCAGTCATGTCCGCTCATTCATCATCGCATTCAACCCCGCGGTCTCAGCACCCGAGATAGCTCGCCACGTTTCATACCAATGGTATTAATTCACGAGGCTGCTTTTGTCAAAGACTTAAAATGAATCGACGGAGTCACGTCTGATGGCTGATAGAGGGTTGCTGCCCTATCCTTTGTGCGGTCATCAATGACGGAGCGCCGAGGTCTCCGTTGCGGGCACGTGGTGCGTGCATGGTCGGACTCTGTTGTCACTCTGTGAATCATACTTTTGCACAGTTTCTCTTCGATAGCGAGAGTAAACCTTGCTCTGCCACAAATGAACGACGTGTAAAATTCGAATGGGACTCGGAAGACTTCTCGCCAGGAACGGCATCTCTCAGATGCCTTCGAGAGCCAGCTCCACCCAGGCACACTCACGCTGTGACATGATTCTTGGAGCCGCACTTGTGATGTAGAGATCCAGGCTCTTTCATCGGGATACTTCAAATGTGGCGAAGGATAATCCTCCGGCTAGCAGCCGAACGTATTGTGATCACGCGACAAAGGGAGCCGGAGAGCGCCACATCAACACTCCCGTGTGCACAAAGGCGGGTGGAGTCACTGCGAACGGACAAAGTGACAAAGGAAAGCGAGCTCGTTCCCTGTCGCGCGTTCTCTCAGTGGGGATGGCACTCTTGGATGCGATGGTATAAAGGTCGGGACGCCTTGCGCGAACGCTGTTGTTCACTGCTTGACGTCTGCGATTTCTTGCGTTATACTCACGCGACCTTTTAGATCAGACAAAGAGTTCTTCTTCACGTGTCCGCCCCGTCTTCTTGCTGCGCATTCCATTCATTATGCAATCGTACGCCGCAGTCGCTGCCTCCCCCGCCTCCCCCGCTTCTCGCCAACCAGACAATGCGCCCAGTCGCAGCCATAAATACAACCGTGAACCAACATGTCCCAGTGTGCCACCCGTTGTTTTCGACTATGCGGAACCAGTCCAAGTACATTGCGATTCCAATCGGGTGTCGTCGCAGGCTGACAACCTTCTCCTTAGAGCACGCCACAAAGGGACTTCCACCTCGACACATTTTTCAACCCCGTGTGGATGTCGGGCCCAAATGTCTTCTCGTTCGCCAAGGACGGGACGGTCGTACTTCCGGAGCCGAGCCGCGTAGCCTCTCGTTCTAGGTATCAGCCACGTGCGGTGCGGCGTTCGGGACGCGGTCTCGACAAGCCGTGGAAGAATGTTGCGATAACCGAGCAGGATGATGCAATGTTACAGGCGGAGGCGGCGCGCAAGTGGGCAGAGGCGAAAGCCAAGTTAGTAGGGCGTGTATACCAGTGGCCGCCCAAGCCCCAGCCCGCTCCATGCGAGCAATGTGCGGTGCTGGCCATGCCACAATCCACTGTCGGCAGGGATGCGGGTGTGGGTACGAGTGGTATGGGCAGGTGCGTGAGGGGTAGGAGCGCGGAGAGTGTCATGCCGGCGTTGTCGTGGAGCTCGGGCGGGTCAGAGCCGGAGTCGGAGGTATGCCGAGGTGTGTCCAGCCAGGTGCACCAATGGGAGGGCCCATTGGTGAAGCACGACGAGCTGCGAATGGCGACTGAGCCATTCTCGCTCAATGGGACGTACGAAGGTGCGATGGAGAGCAGGTGGACACGATCTGAAGTAGAGCGGGAGATTGGAGAGGAACGTAGTAGGGTAAGTGATCCTGTATGTCTGATCTGCCGTGCCTAACTTGACGTCTGGTAGGTTCTGAAACCGTCGATATTTATGACTGAACAGTGGGTGGAGGACCAGCTAACGGTTGGGTCAAAGGAAGTCCTGACACTTGAGGGCGTTTGGCTGGACTAGGATAGGAGTGTAGTAGTAATTCAATGCTAGTGGCTGTGCACATATTTCGAAGTCATGAAGGCCAACTATGAGGTATGTAGCAAGGCGTAGACGAGCCGTTCTACTTGACATTTCCCATCAGTTTTCAAACATATGTGGCACAGTTTACAGACAAGGCAACGTTCTTTTCACTCCGGATGGTAATAGCTTGCTGAGTCCTGTCGGGAACCGTGTGTCTGTCTTTGACCTCGTCAAGTTCGTTGATGGTCCTCTTCTCCTGTTTGTGACAGCTCATCCCTTGTATATGCATAGCAACAAGTCCAGAACCCTGCCATTTGAGAATCGCAAGAACGTTGCGGTCATTGCGCTTTCCCCGGATGCACGTCTGCTACTATCCGTCGATGAGGACGGGCGTGCGCTGCTCGCTCACTTTCGTCGCGGTGTTGTGCTGCACCGTATACATTTCAAAAAACCAGTCAATGACCTGCAGTTTTCGCCAGACGGAAGGTGTGCGGCGTCGCCCTTGTTGACGTCGTCCCCACTCACACGTTTCACCCACAAAAAAAGATACATTGCAGTGACGCACGATGCGCATGTACAGGTGTGGCGCACTCCAAATCATCTGGTGCGCGAGTTCGCGCCGTTCGTGCTCCATCGGACGTACACGGGACACCATGATGAAGTATTGGGCATTCAATGGGCTCCAGACTCAACGTGCGGATCTCCCCCTCTTTATTTCCATTTTCATTGGCCCAGCATGCACTAGATGCTTTATCACGACATCCCGGGACATGACAGCAAGGTTGTTCACTCTGAACCCGGTGGAGAGTTTCCGCCCAAAGACGTTTGCTGGTCACCGCGATGCAGTGATCGGGGCCTATTTTTCGCCCAAGTCGAGTTCCGTGAGTCATTGGCTGGTCCATGCCATTTCAAAGCCCTCATGCCCCTTAGATATACACAGTGAGCCGTGACGGGGCAGTATTCGCTTGGAAAGCTAAGACAGACCAAGACATGGAGACGGACGACGACCCGACGCCGCCGGTGGCACAGACACCATCGAGCACCTCTGATTCTATCCTTACGACCCGATGGGGCATTCACGAACGACATTACTTCAACCTCCCCAACACCAAAGTCGTCTGCACGACGTTCCATGCTCCATCAAATCTTCTTGTCGTTGGCTTCTCCACAGGCGTCTTTGGCATTTGGGAAATGCCCCAGTTCGCGAATGTACACACGCTCAGCATTTCACAAGAAAAGATCTCATCGGTGGCGATCTCGTCGTCAGGCGAATGGCTCGCTTTTGGGGCACGCAAACTTGGGCAGCTTCTTGTTTGGGAATGGCAATCAGAATCCTACGTTCTCAAGCAGCAGGGGCACTATTTCGACATGAACACGCTGAGTTATGCTCCTGACGGGCAAACGATCGCGACGGGAGGGGATGACGGGAAACTCAAAGTGTGGTCGGTCCACTCCGGATTCTGCTTCGTGACCTTTTCAGAGCATACTGCCCCCGTGATGGACGTGGCGTTTGCCAAACAAGGCTCAGTACTTTTTTCTGCTTCATTGGATGGAACTGTGCGGGCCTACGACCTCGTTCGGTACCGTAACTTTCGAACGTTTACATCGCCCTCGCCCGTGCAATTCTCTGCGCTTGCAGTCGACCCGTCCGGAGAGGTTGTCGCCGCAGGTTCGACGGATTCGTTTGAGATATTCATGTGGTCCGTCCAGACAGGAAAACTTTTAGACGTGCTCTCGGGCCACGAGGCGCCGATATCATCTCTCGCGTTTTGTCCGTCGGGTACAAACCAGCTCGCGAGCGGCTCTTGGGATAAGACCATTCGGATATGGAGCATTTTTGGTAGATCCCGTGCCGTGGAAAGTCTCACGTTACCCTCGGATGTTCTGTCTGTTGCATTTCGCCCAGATGGCGCAGAGATTGCCGCGTCGACGCTCAACGGACAGATCACGTTCTTTGACGTGCGTTCGAGCAAGCAAACCAACCTCATCGACGGACGCAACGATATCTCAGGTGGACGGAAAGCTGACGACAAGGTCTCTGCCGCAAACAGCACCAGCACGAAGGCGTTCACGAGCATGGCGTACACTGCCGATGGCACATGTATTTTGGCTGGCGGGAACAGCAAATATGTTGTACTTTACGACGTCCGTGAAGCCGTCCTCCTGAAAAAATTCCAAATATCGGAAAATCTCTCGTTGGACGGGACGGAAGAGTTTCTGGACAGCCGCAAGGTGAACAGCGCGGGGATAAACACGGACCTGATTGACGACCGCGGAGAGGCGAGCGATTTGGAAGATCGGATGGATACAACATTGCCTGGGGCGTCGCGGGGAGCGGGCGATATGTCGATCCGCAAATACCGCCAAGAGGCACGGACAAAGTGTGTCCGGTTCTCGCCGACGGGACGGGCGTGGGCGGCGGCGAGTACGGAAGGGCTGCTCATCTATGCGCTGGACGAGGGTCTCGCGTTTGATCCGTTTGATCTGACGATCGATCTTACTCCACAAAGTATCCTTGAGGTACTCGCGGAGCGCGCGTATCTCAAAGCGCTTGTGCTTGCGTTTCGATTGAACGAGAAGCTGATCGTGCAGCGCGTGTATGAGAGCGTGCCGCGAAGCGACGTGAAGTTGGTGGCACGTCAAATCCCGGTGGTCTACGTCCCGGCATTGTTGCGGTTCATCTCAGAGCATCTCGAGCGTGGGCCGCACGTCGAGTTTGACTTGGTGTGGATCCAGGCGGTATTGATGGCACATGGGAGGTATTTGCGCAATAGGAATGTGGAGATGGCACCGGTGCTGAGGGCGGCGCAGAAGGCCCTGGGGGACGTGCAGGAGACGATATCAAATCTGTGAGGATTTTCGTTAGCTTGAGATGGATACTAATGAATTGGGCAGGTGTGATGAGAACACGTCGCTGCTCAAGTTTCTCATTGATCAGTCCAAGATAAGGCATGGGCAGGCAATGCCAAGCGAGTAAGATGTCGCGATGTGAGTCAAATCGTTTATACCTTGTCGAGCCATTTATAAATCAGCGTCGCAATAGGATGGCTGTTGTACAGACAAGAAAAAAAAGTATCGAATAAAGCGGCATAGTCTTTCGCCATTTAACCTGTCCCGTAGCCACCGTGTCCTCGCCAATAACAGTCGGGATTCTTGCTGCCTCAGGGTCGCTTCTCAGAGCCTGTATTCACGCTGGCAGAGGCACCTGGAAAATAACACATGATCGTCACATACTGACAAGGGGGAAGGGAGGACGCACGTTCACGTTCGGGGCTGTGCCTCTTGTCCACATCTTGATAGCCCCAGTAATAAGCGAGCGTTGTCGCAGCGATGATTGCTGTGGTTGCTATAATCTACCGCGGGCAAACGATTAGGTACGTACGGTTCACGAGCAAACCAGCGAAGCTCACAACTTTGTTCCTTCCTGGCTGGTTGTGCCAGTATCGGGAAGAAAACGAATCTCCAGGAGAAGATTGACGCAAGATGTGAGATGGATGCATCGTTGCTAACGTTGCGCCGCCAGGTCAGTTTTGAGGAGAGTTGTTGAGGGCCGACTTGTCGCGCTTTAAATAGGGGTCATGACGTCACTTTTTGCTAACTTCTGCACTACTACTCAGGTAACTGCAAAACGGTCCGGGTGGGAGGCTCGTCGTGTGCCATCGTCGGCTTGGCAGGGTTTCCTGCGTATGCTTGCGCTTGCAGGATGCGATGTTCCCCTATCACCGAGACGCATGAGCGGGAAAAGTCGACACCCTGGACACGGTACAAACAAGCTGTGAGCTGCCCACGGTCCCTGCGGGATTGGTAGCGCAGTAGTCCATACCACCATGCAGCGAGCCCCGTGGCGACGGCTGCTGTGCCTCCAAAAAGTGTCTTTTTCGACGAACGAGACAGTGAGTCATGTTACAAGCGGTCGACCCAGGAGGCTCACCCCTACGTGTGATCTTGGTACTGGAGGTACCCTGCTATTCATTGCGCTGAGCGATGTCGGCGGATGGGTTATTAAGACAGGCTGTTGCTCCTATTTTGTACCAATGAGCATAGCCATCCTTTTCCCGTACCCATAAAGAGGGCTAGATCAGTCGGTGAGCCAAGCGTATGCACGCCCGAGCGCTGATTATGTGGTCGAGTTCGAGATATTGATCATGGCTCTGCTAGAAGAGGTCAGACAGGTTTGTTAGATGGGCCGGTCCACTGATCGTGTAGCAAGGTGTTCTAATAGAGCGCCTTTGGCAGTTTGTGCAATTGTTACAGAGTGATTGCACCTCACAAGATCATGCCAAGGTCCTGAGAGCAAGAATGAACTTGTAGCGCCTACCACATCAATTCTCGACTTCTTACTTGCGCGCCCATTTAACATCCAGTCCTCACCACATCCGCTACCTGACCAGCATTCACCTCTTGGCGTTCTTATTATGCAGTTGATTCGTTGAAAGCATCGGGTACACTGAGGTTTGTCTTTTTTGTCAAGCTGTACTGGGATGACCCACTGATCGAAATGCGTGCGGCGGCGATGTGACTGACAGGATGAACAAGTGAACTGAAATAGATTCCAGCATGAGCGCACGCTCTGAAATTCCGAGGGACTCAGATGGGTATTTTGAAATCCTGCTTTAGATATAACCAGGTTCTTTTTGC
>JBBPUC010000313.1:0-26418 GCA_038094375.1 Tubosaeta aff. heterosetosa | reverse complement strand
TATCTATATTATTTAATTTATTATTAATATTTATTAAAGATTGAATGTTAAATTGTTCTTTTGTTTCATTTACTAAATCTAAAGAATTTCTCAATTTTTGGTGATTTTTTACTTGTTTACTAAAAACTTGTAAACTTTTTAGTTTTCTTCTGAAAATTACCATCTTTGTTTTAGAGCTGTTTTTAAATAAACTGTTAAAATTACTTATTACATATGAAGGATTATATTCTGTTCCTTTATATTTTTGTTCCATAGACATTGATAAAGATAATTTTTGTTTTAAACTTGAATAGAATAAAGGGATTAATTTTCCAATATTTCTTTGATTATTTTCCAATTTTATGTTTGCTAATATTTTAAGTTATTCTACTAACTTATTTGATTATATTCGAAAGAACATAAATAAAGTGGTTTAGTTTATTCAATATTTCGTTACAGATCTTATACACTTTATTTACTTAATTAATAATCCATTAAATACTAAGATATAATGTTAATATAAGGGATACTATACAGATAAAATTTATTAATTTGAAAGCTGAGAATAAATAAATACTTACTAAATTTATAGTATTGAATATAAAATATAATAATATTAATATTAATTTGTATCCTTAATATTATTAATAGTCAACTCATACTTTTATATAAAAATAATAATTTTATGGAAGATAAATATGTATAATGTAGCATAAACCATTTTCAATAATAAACTTGTTTAATTTAAAAAACTCTTATTTAAAAAGTTTTAGTTTAATTCCTTATTTTATAAGGAGGGGTAAACTAAAAAAAAAAATAAAAAAAAATAAAAATAAATAAGAAAGTTATTATCATACTGATAATTATGTTAATTTCGAGAATTTATTATATATTATATAATATAGTTGATACTGAGATATGTATTGATTCTAATATTACATTAGGGTATATTCCTAATAATATTGTAGGTATTAATAAAGAAATTAAAATATTAAATTCCCTTCTAGTTATATCTAATATAATAGCTTTCTTCATATTAGGAGAATAAGTTCCATATGATAACCTATTATATAAAAATATTGAATAACATGCGGATAATACTATACCTGTGGCTCCTAATGCGGAGATTATTGGATTAACTTCCCATATTCCAATTAAAGATAATTGTTCTCCTAAGAAATTCAAACTTAAAGGTATACCAGTGTTACATAATGTAAATATAAAGAATAAAATAGTAAAAATAGGCATATAAGTTGCTAAACCTCTTATATCTTTAATAATTCTATAACCTATTCTATCATAAATTACTCCACCTACACAAATGAATAAAGCAGGTGAAACAAAACCGTGAGCTAAAGCTAATAAAATAGCACCTTCGATACCTTGAATATTATTAGAAAATAAACCTAAAATTACAACACTCATGTGAGCAATACTTGAATAAGCAATAAGAGTTTTAGTATCTTGTTGAACAATTGTAGTTAAAGATGCATAAATTAAAGTAATAATAGCTATAGTAAGAACTAAAGGCCCAAAATAATTTGAAGCATCAGGTAAGAAATTAATTAATATTCTTATATAACCATATGTTGCAAATTTTAATATAGTAGCTGCTAATAATATTGATCCTGCTAAAGGACTATCAGCATGAGCTCTATAAAGCCAACCTGTGAAAGGCCACAAAGGAGTTTTAATAGCAAAAGCTAAGAAAAAGGCTAACCATAAAATTTTTTGTGCTTCAGCATTAATTTCAACTAAAGATAATAATTGGAAATCGGTAGTACCTGCTAAATTAAAAATTTGTAAGATAGCTAATAACATAAATAAAGATCCAAATAATGTATATAAGAAAAATAAATATGCTGATCTAAATCTAAATTCTCCTGAACCAAAAACAATTATTATTATAAATAATATTGGTAAAACACTTTCAAAGAATATATAAAATAATAATAAATCTAATACTAAAAATAAAGCTAATTGTAAAGTTTCTAAAATCAAGAAAGAAATTAAAAAGAATTTCAAATAATAATATTTATTTATATTATAAGCATTAGAAATGATTGCAATTGGAGTAATGAAAGTAGTTAATAAAACAAAATATAAAGATATACCATCAATACCAAAATTTAAATGTCCAAAAGTTAGATTATCAAATTCAGATACGAATTGAAATTGAGTTGTATTAGAATCGAAATTTAACCATAAGAAGATAGAAATTAATAAATTAATTAAAGAAGTCGTAATAGCAATAGTTCTCATTTTAGAATGATTTTTGAGATCATTTTTTTGGATAGCTAAAATAAAAAGAGAACCTATTAAAGGCGTAATCAATAAGAAGGTTAACATATTCTTTTCTTTTTTCTGTTGTGTGTATTAGTTCCTAAAGTTAGAATTATGCATTTTTGCATTTTTATATCTGATAAATTTTATAAGAAAGAAAAGAATAAGGCTGAGATATAGATAACAATTAATCTAAATTCAGAGATTATTGTAGTATCGAAGTATAAAGGTGCGAAGACTAAGAAAATTAAAGATAAAATACCAATAGTAATATATAAAGAATATGTAGTAATAACTCCAGTATCTAATTTAGCAATTCTATTTGCAGTATCTTCTAAAACAGAAGCTAATCCATAAGGACCTAATAATTCTATTACACCTCTATCTAATACTTTAGATAAAGTATTACCAGCTAATAATCCAGCAGAAATAAAGTAATAATTATAAATTACATCAAAGAAATATTTACCGTTAAGGAAAGTATAAATTTTTCTACCTGAAGCAGAATCAGTTAAATTAATTATAATGTTAGGATAAACGTGGTATAAGAATATAGCACTTGTTGCACCTAAGATAGATAAAATTGTTGGTAACAATTTAATTATTAAAGGTAAAGTAAATTCAGCTTCAACAATAGAAATATTATTAGGATTTATAAAAATAGAATTAGCGAAGAAATCAGAACCTACTCCTACAAATAGATCGGAGAAAACAAATCCAAAGAATATACTAAATAAAGCTAAAATAAAAAGAGGGATAATTACAGCAAAGTTAGATTCGTGGGAATTTAGATATACATTTTTTATACCGTTCGGTACAGTTAAGAAGACTAAACTGATTAATCTAAATGAATAAAAAGCTGTTAATCCTGCAGTTAAACTTCCTAAAATATATGCATAAATACCTGAAAAACTGTATTGTCCATAAGCTAATTCTATTATTAAATCTTTACTATAGAAACCAGTTAACCAAGGAGTAGCTAATAATGATAAAGATCCAACTAACATAACTGTATAAGAAAATGGTAAGAATTTTATTAAACCACCCATTTTTCTAATATCTTGTTCATCAGCGAAACTATGTATTACTGCTCCTGCCCCTAAGAATAACAATGCTTTAAAGAATGCATGGTTTACTACATGCATTAAAGCTACATTATATTGACTTAAACCTACAGCCATTACCATATAACCTAATTGAGATATTGTACTGAAAGCAATTATTCTTTTTAAATCATTTTGTACTAATCCACAAGTAGCTGCAAAGAAAGCTGTACTTGATCCTATTAAAGTTATAACTAATAAAGCAGTAGGACTGAATTCTAATATTGCTGAAGATCTAATTAATAAATATAAACCTGCTGTTACTAGAGTAGCTGCATGTAATAATGCACTTACTGGTGTTGGGGCTTCCATAGAACCAGGTAACCATGAATGTAAGGGGATTTGGGCTGATTTAGCCATAGCACCCATTAAGATTAATAGACTTATTACAGTTATAGCTGTTTCATTCATAAAAGGTGCTAAACTAAAAATTGTGGAATAATCCACAGATCCAAATAAAGCAAATAATGCAAAGAATCCTATACTTAATCCCATATCTCCTACTCTATTCATAGTTAAAGCTAATATTGCTGCTTTATTAGCTTGAATTCTAGTAAAATAATAGTTAATTAACAAATAAGAAACTACACCAATACCTTCCCAACCTATAAACATCACAAAATAATTAGCACCAGAAACTAATAATAACATGAAAAAAGTGAATAAAGATAAGTAAGAGAAGAATCTTTGATTATGAGGATCTTCAGCTAAATAAGAAGTAGTATAAATATGAATTAAAGTAGATATGTATAATACAGGTATAAACATAGATACAGTTAATTGATCAAACATGAATTCCCATGAAATAGACATAAATTCAGAATCTATCCAATTAAATAAATAAACTGAAACAGGAGAACCACATATACCTACTTCATAAAAAGCTATAGTAGCTAATAAAGAAGAAATAGATAAACAAGTACAAGTAATAATATGAGATCCAGTTATACCTATTTTTCTACCCATAAAACCAGATACAAAAGACGCTAATAAAGGAAAAATTAAAATTGATAAATACATAAAATTTTTAAGATCTAATAGAAATATTTCCTCTTAATCTATAAAAAGCTACTAAAATACTTAAACCTATTACTGATTCAGCTCCGGCTATTGAGATTATATAAATACTAAATGTTTGTCCTATATTATCATCAAATCCAAAAGAACTTATTAAAACTAACAAAGTTACAGCAAGAAGCATAATTTCTATAGCAATAATCATTAAGATTATATTTTTTCTATTTAAAATAAATCCTAAAATACCGATTAAAAATAATAATATTGATAGATTCATAAGTAAAATAAAAGCTTTATTACCCTTAAGGACATTTAATAATTCTAATTATTTTATAATGTAATTAGATATTTACATATCTAATTATTTAATTAAATAATTGAAAAAGTAAATTACTAATAAATTTTATTTTTCTAATTAATAATATACTTTTTAGTTCAAAATAAGTTTTTAAGTTTACTTATTTTAATAAAATGAAAATTTGATAATTATAATATTACAGGTAAAGGTTATATTTTTACTCTATTAAATAAGAGGGGTTAAAATAAGAGGGGTCAAAATAACTTATTTATTTATTATTTATTATTTATTATTTATTATTTATTTCTTTACAATCCTCCCCAGTAATATACTGCTATGAATAAGAATAACCACACTATATCTACAAAATGCCAATATAAAATAGCTGATTCACAACCTTGATGGTGAGTATTTGTTGTTTGATAATTTATTGTTCTAACTAATTGTACAACGATAAAAATAGTTCCAACTATTACATGTATACCATGTAAACCTGTAGAACAGAAGAAAGCACTCCCAAATACTGAATCTGATATTGAGAATGTTGAGTTTGCATATTCTAAATATTGTAGAAATGTGAAAAGTACCGCAAATAATACAGTTAATTCTAATCCTCTTAAAGTATCTTTTCTGTTCCCATTAATTAAAGCATGATGCCCATAAGTTACAAAAGCACCTGAAGACACCAATAATATTGTATTTAATAATGGTATAGCAAAAGGATTTAAAGGAGTAATACCTTGTGGTGGCCACACTCCACCTATTTCAATGGCAGGAGATAAACTTGCATGAAAGAAAGCCCAGAATATACTTAAGAAAGCAAATACTTCACTAACAACAAAAAGTAAGAATCCTATCTCTAATCCCTTTTTAACTTGTTTTGTGTGATGTCCTCCTAAAGCTGCTTCATTTGCTACATCTCTAAACCAGAAAGCCATTCCACCTAAAGTTAAGATAAACCCTAACTCTAAAATAAGATCACCTAAATAGTAACCTTGCATGTACATTACTGCACCTACAGTTAAATTTAATAAAGCAAAACTTAATACTATAGGCCAGGGAGACATTTCTACTAAATGATAAGGGAAAAATTGAAAATTATGTAATTTAATCATGAAAATTTTTTTTGTTTATTTTTTTTACATAAATTATAAATTAATGATAAAAACATCCTACGATAATTTCATAAAAAATATAACTATAAACACATAATATAGTTATTTACTCTTTTTTGTTAAATTTTAAATAATTTTATTATTAATTTGACATGAAGTTTATTAATAATTTTATTTATGTATATATATATTATATATAAAAACACATTTTATGTTTTATGTTTCTAGTAGATTGCTAAAGAATATAATTCAATTGTAATTATATATCTCTTTTACTTTAAACTAAAATTTATTTAATATAGGTAATTTTGGAGGGGTTAAATATTAGATATCTATTAAATATAGGGTTTATAATTATTTATATCTTTATTCTGTTGCTATATCAATTAAAGTATTTTCAACTAAACCTATAATAGGTACAATTAAAACAAACCAAGCAAAATAGAAGAATGTTGATACTTGCCCTATAAATACAAAAGGTTCATTTGGATGCTGAGCACCAATCCACATTAGGATAAAGAAATTGAAGACAAAGAACCAGAAAGCTACTTTCATAGCTGGTCTAAATTGACTACCTCTTTGTCTTGAAACATCTACAATAGGTAACACTAATAAGATAAATAATGATCCGAACATAGCTAACACTCCTAATAATTTATTAGGTATTGATCTTAAAATAGCATAAAATGGTAATAAATACCATTCAGGTACAATACTTGCAGGAGTACTCATAGGATTAGCTTCAATATAGTTATCACTATGTCCTAACAAATTAGGATAATAGAAAACTATTACTGATAAAGCTAAGAAGAAGAAGAATATTGTTATAAGATCTTTAAACATATAATAAGGATGTATTGCATATCTATCTCCATTAGATGATATTCCATTAGGGTTATTTGATCCATGTGTATGTAGAGCTATTAAGTGAGCTAAAGCTAAAGCAGCTAATAAAAAAGGTAAGATATAATGTAATGAGAAGAATCTATTTAATGTTGCATTTGATACTGAGAAACCTCCCCAAATTAGTTCAACTAAATCTTGCCCAAATACAGGAATAGCACTTAATAAATTAGTAATAACGGTAGCACCCCATAAACTCATTTGACCATAAGGTAAAACGTAACCTAAGAAAGCAATAGCCATCATTAAATTTAAGATTATCACTCCTATTGACCAAGCTAAAATTCTAGGAGATTTATATGACCCATAGTAAATATTTCTTCCTATATGTCCATATACAAAAATAAAAAAGAAAGAAGCTACATTAGCATGGATGTATCTTATTAACCAACCATTATTAACATCTCTCATAATATGTTCTACACTATTAAAAGCAAAATCTACATGTGGTTGATAATGCATAGCTAAAAAACATCCTGTTAAGATTTGAATTACTAAACAAGTGGCTAATAATGATCCGAAATTCCATAAATATGAAATATTAGAAGGTTGAGGCGAATCTACTACATAAGAATTATATAATCTAAGTAAAGAATGACTTTTAAGTAATCTCATAATTAATTTTGATTTATAAATTATAAATATAAATTTAATAATTATTTTATTATTATTAATAATAATTAAATTAGCAGTTAATGCTAGTAACTGACTTAAATATAACATTTTTATATTTTTTTTTTTACACAAGATTGTTTTTATTTCTAAATAGTTATTTGTATTCACTGTAACAATAATTCTTATTTTTTTTAGATTGAATTATAGATAATAATTGTTAAATATAAGCCCAAGAAGATTTGAACTTCTACGATTATCTCATCAAGATAACATTCTACCTTTAAATTATAGGCTTTATAAAATATTAAGCAATAATTATAAATTAAAGTAAATTAATCAATAATAATATTTTTATGTTTTAATTTACATATATTTAATCAACTTCTTTTAAGTTATTTTTTTATACTTTATAAAAATACAAATTTACCTAATTTAACACACGTTAAATTGGAGGGATAATTAATATTTAATAAATAGTAAGCATAATTTTTAGGTAATTAATTTAGATAAAGATTAGTTTAAAGTTAATTTTCTAGTAAATTTTGAATCTTAAATATAATTTAGAAAAATAAAATAATAAAATTTACCTTAATGTTTTAGTAAGGTGCAATATCAAATGCAATTAATAAACTAGGAACTAAAATAATAAAGGCTACAGCTATAGGTAATAAGTTTATCCAACATAAAGATATTAATTGATCATATCTCAATCTAGGTAAAGTAGCTCTAAATAAAACAAATAAGAAGCAGAATATACATGTTTTTAAACCTAAAATTATAGATTGAAGATTTATAAATGAGCCATTAACGATTACTTCTGGAAAGTTATATCCACCTAAGAATAAGATAGCTGTTATACAACTAAATAACACTATAGACGAATATTCTGCTAAGAAGAAAAATACAAAAGGGACTGAAGAATGCTCAGTGAAGAATCCTGCTACTAATTCAGATTCAGCTTCTTGTAAATCGAAAGGTGTTCTACTTGTTTCAGCTAGAATCGAAATAAAATAAAATATAAACACCGGTGCTAATGGAACTATGAACCATATTGATTGTTGTACCTCAATAATAGTAGAATAATTAAATGAACCTGCTAATAGAATAATAATTAATATAGCAGAACTTAAAATTAATTCATATGATATCATAGCAGCAGTTGATCTTAAAGATCCTAAAAAGGCATATTTAGAATTAGCTGACCATCCTGCAAATAAAATACCATATACTCCTAATGAAGATAACGCTAAGGTATAAAAAATTCCTAATGAAAAATCAAATAAAGTTAATCCTTGACCAAATGGTATAATTCCCCATCCTAATAAACTAAATATTAATGTAGAAACAGGTGCTAAATAGAATAAAATTTTATTTGATTGACTAGGTATAACAGTTTCTTTCAAAATTAGTTTTAAAGCATCCGCAAAAGGTTGTAATATTCCATAATAACCTACTACTGTGGGACCAACTCTTCTTTGATGTGCAGCTAACTGTTTTCTTTCTATTATAGTCATAAAAGCCACTGATAATAACATAGGTAATATAACTGTTAATACATCAATTAAATTAATTAATACATTAACTATTGTTAATAAATAATTATTTATCATAAAGTTATTATATAAAATGTTCTTATAATCTATCCTTAAATTTTTAATTTTATATAAAAATATACATTAGAATAATTGTAAATAAGTATTTTTACTCAATACCTCATACAATATGATATAAAATCACGATTAAGTTAAGTTAACGCATACTTAAGTTTATTTAAATTTATTTATAATAAATAAGTATAATTTATTATCCTAGACTAATTTAATATTTTTTAGTCTTTTACACTGTGACAATATTTTATATAAAATCTGTTTAGATTTTTCTTTTTATTCTCTTTTGGACTCGAACCAAAATTTACACTTTAGAAGAATGATGTTCTAACCATTGAACTAAGAGAATTTATTTAAATAAGAGAGTTAAGAAGGAATTGAACCTTTTATTCTTAAACTTTGCAGGTTTACTACAGAACCATCTGTAAACTTAACCCTAAATATATTCTAATAATTTATATTATTATAAAAAAGATTTTCTTTATCTTTTTTAACTACTTTTATAGTTATATTATTCAAGTATTATTAAATAATATTTATATTAATTTTTACATGCATTATTTACCATTGTTTTGGAACGCCCTTAGCTAAATAAATCAAATTATTGGAGGGGTTATATTTCTTTATATATTTGAAAAAAGCAGATTAAATTGTGCTATATATAAATAACATAGTATTTATATAGGTTAAGATTATTAAGATTATTAAGATTATTGTTAAATCTTTAATTAAATAAAACATTTGGAATTTTCTTCTCAACATAATAAATTTATATATTTTAGGATATTTCTCTTTATTAAAATATTTTTCAATTAAATAATCCCCAAAATATAAACTTACTAATGAGATTAAGGATAAGAATATTAAAATTATTGCAAATATATGGGATAAAGCAATATTTTGTAAAACATTTAAATTTGCAAAATAGTTATTCATTTCAGATAATAATTTAAAGAAATCTTCTCCAATAAAATTAAATTTTGTTGAAGATTCATCTATTTTATTTATTATTTCAATTAAATCTTCGTTAATTTCTTTAATTGTTTCATTAACTTCTGATACTGTTTTATTATCAATATTATTATTTTCAACTAATTTATTTAATTTATTATTTAATAGTTCTAATTTATTGTTATTAATTTCAATATTTTTATTAAAAAAAGATTCAATTTTATCTTCAGATAGTTTATTAATATCAACAATTAATTTAGAATTCTTAGTTCTTTCAAATTCTAAACTCTCTCTTAAAGAATTAATTGTTGTTTGATTACTTATGGTGTAAAAAATTCCAAGCCCTATGCTTGCTAAAGAAAGGTTTTTTACAATATTTTGAATTAATTGTGTAATATTTGTTTTCATGCTAAAATTTTTTTGAATGGAATATATCTATTATTAATAGACACTTTTATTTTAAAAGTGGATTAATATTATTAATCCTTTTCCATTCAATTTAAATCATAAATGTTAAAAAAATTAATTTATATATTTAGAAATTATAATATAATTAAGAATCTTAAATGAACTAAAAAAGGAATATTTCCATATATTTTCTTTTTTATAGGTATATTTAAATATATTTATATTATTCTAAAAATTATATTTTTCACACCCTTTCTATAATATTCTTGTTTGAATATTTAATATTTTTCTTTTCATCGAAGGCTTTAATATTATTCTTGCTATTAATTTAGGCTTTCATCCTCACGATTTATTAGATTTTTCTAGACTATTCCATTATTTATATGATTCAATTAACTTAACTTATATTAAATAATTAAACTTTATTAAGAATAAGATTAATTATTTATTAAACAATGTTGAACCAATTGATTATACATATGAAGCTGTATCAATTAATACAGATAAAATACAAGAAAATTCTAATTATTCAATTTACTATTGGATATGTGGAATTGTCATAGTGGTTATAGCATCCGGTGTAATATATTACTACCACCAAGATATTTATAATTATTTTAAAGGTAATAGTGATAATCCCGGTGATACTCATGATAATCCCGGTTATACTCCATATAAATCTAATCTATTTGATAGCATAAGAAAGAATTATCCTAATTTAAATTTTGAGGATAATAAAATTATCGATTCCTTAAAAGTTAATTCTCCTACGGAGAATTCTCCTACTGATTCTTTACCTAATTCCCCCGTAGAAACCCCTAAAGCATCTACTTCTAAACTCCCAGCTTCTAATGATATCAGCTACCCTCCTGAATCAGGTAAAATGCCTTCAATAAAAGGCAAAGAAACATTTACATTAGAGTTTGAGGATGGTACAAAACACTTAATTACAAAAACAGATAAAAATATGTATATCCCTGAAGATGTTGTTAAAGATTTTGATCCTTTCAAAAATGAAACTGAGTTTCATAGATATTTTAAATTACCTGAGAATTAAACTTTATAACTAGCCACCCCTCCTTTTTATAAGTGGTATAATCCCATGTGTATAGCGGTTTAATACCGTATATTATAATTAAAACAACAAATGAATAATTTATTACAACAACTAAAAAGTAAAATATCTAATCTTGAAATTAAATTAGCTAAAACTAAAATTTTGAAAGCTAAGTTAGATATTTTACATGAAATTAACATATTGAAATCCGAATTAACCACCTTATTGGAAATTGAACACAAAACAATAGAATCTAAATATCAAAATATTATATCAAATAAAATTAGTGATATTAATAAACAAATTGAAAAAACTTCTTCTAGAGGTAAATTTATGATTGATTATTTTTATGATTTAAGTAAAGAAGTTTTAATCTCTGACTCTAATTATATAGAATTTATTAATAAATTCTGGTTTGATATTATTAGTAAATTAAATCAAGAAGACAGAATAATTTGCAGGTTTTTAATTCAAATGTCTGATACTAGTGCAAGAACCTTAAATAAAACGGAAATCTTAAAAAATACCCCTGAATGTTTACAAAGTTTTAAAGAAATTATTAAATATAATCTTAATAATATTTATAGTCATTATTTAACTAAAGATGATGATAATCTAATTAATAGTTTTGTTATGAGATATAAAATTTTTAAATCTAAAGAAAGTCTTAAAGATACAGTAACTAAGAAAGCTGAGGACATTAGAAAAGGTAAAAATCAAAGAACAGTTAAGATTAGAAATCTTAATTATCCTTTGTCAACTAATACTATAGATTTCGGAGATATTCAATATAGAGTAAATAATTTAACTTATGTGATAAACTCAGATAAAGCTTTAAAATACGAGTTTGAAAGAACAACAGAATCTCAAAGAATTAAAGTATTTAGAAACGGTAAATTAATTAATACCCTAATGGATTGTTTCCTAGATTTAGAAAATAATTTATTCAAAAGAGTTTCTAATAATATTTCATATTTTATTAAAGATGGGAAAGTTATCTTAAAAACTAAAGAATATAATCCAAGCTTTATTAAAAAGGTTAATAAAGATAAATGTTTTACAGATAATATTTATACAGGGGATATTGAAACTTTAACTAAATTAGATGATAATGGAAAAAGATATTTCGAACCTTATTCCGTAGCCTTTTACGATGGGATAAAATCTACAAATTATTATGTAACTGATTACAATAACTGGGAAATTATGATGGTTAAATATTGGAATGATTTATTCAATCTTAATTTAAAAAACGTTGATATTTACTTTCACAACTTATCTGGTTTTGATATTAATTTTATTTTAAAACCTTTAGTTAATAAAGAAGGTGTAAAAACTGACATAATGTTAAGAGATGATAAGTTTATTCAAGTTAAGTTAACCTATAAAGAGGCAACAATTAACATAAAGGATAGTTTATTATTATTGCCTGGTTCTTTAAGTAATTTATCTAAGAGTTTTAAGATTGAAACACCAAAAGAAATATTTCCTAGAAAATTATTTGAAAGTGAAACATTTCCTGCTGATTATATTTCTAATGTAGTACCTGAATATGAGAAATATTTTAATCATTCGGAGGTTTCTAAAGAAGATTATAGCAAATATTGTTTACAATTTCAGAATAAACAATGGTGTTTAAAAACTGAAACATTGAAATATGTGGATATCGATTGTATAGCCTTACATCAAATCTTAATAAAATTTGGTAACATAATATTCGATAAATGGAATATTGATATAAAAAATACTCCAACTCTTCCTGCTTTATGTTTCAAAATATACAAATTAAAATATATGCCTAAAGATACTATACCAATAATTACAGGAATCCCTTTTAGAGATATTAAACAATCTTATACAGGAGGTTCTACCGATATGTATATCCCTTATGGAGAAAATATTTGGTGTTACGATGTTAATTCATTATATCCAACTGCTATGAAAAACTATAAATTTCCGGTTGGTAATTTTATTTCTTTTGAAAATATTTCAAATTTATCATATGTTGAAATTGAAGAAATTTTACAAAGAAAATTATTTGGTTTCTTAGAAGTTAAAGTAGAATGTCCTTTATCAATTGAACATCCAATATTACAAATTAGAAGGGAAATTAGTTCAAATAATTTAAGAACCTTTTCACCTGTAGGGAGCTTTACGGCTTGGTTTCATAGCGAATAAATTAGGGAAGCAGTAAAATTGGGTTATAGTTTTGAGATTATATCAGGATACCTGTTTGAATGTTCTAATATTTTTAATGATTATATTGAAACTTTGTATGCCATGAAAGTAGAGGCGGATATTAACAAAGATCAAGCCGGGAGATTAATTTCAAAAAACTTAATGAATAGTTTATATGGAAGATTCGGAATGAATCAGTATTTAATTAATAATGTAATTGTTGATAAGGAAGAATTAGATGAGCCAGCATTTAATATTGAAATATCAGATGTAATCGAATTGGGAAATAAAGTTATTTTACAATATTTACCTTCTAATTATAATACAATATTTTATCAAGAAGATTTAAATATTAATATATCAATTCCTATTGCTTCCTCCGTAACTGCCTATAGTAGAATCTTAATGAGTAAGTATAAAAATAATTCTAATTATAATTTACATTATACTGATACAGATAGTTTATATTTATCTTTCAATGATGATCCTTCTAGATTGGCATTTGAATCTAAATTCGTGGACCCCTTAAAATTGGGATATCTAAAAATTGAAAATCTTAAAGAAAATGGAGAATTTAAACCATATGAAAGATTTTATTTCTATGGTCCAAAGTTTTATGTAGGAATCTTCAATAATGAAATAGATTTTTCAAATAAAACAAAAATTAGAGGATTACAAAAAGCATATAGATCAATGATAGATGAAGAAAAAATTCAATCACTATTAAATTATAATAGAAAACCCTTAAAAATAGAGACAATGAAATGGTATAAACATGTTGAAAGTTCTAATATTTTAATTAAAGAAATACCTTACAGTTTAGATATATCAAGTGTAAAAAGATCTAATATATATAAATACCTTAATGAAAATGATATTAAATTAAATCATACCTTACCAATAACTTTAACTAATAATAATATATCTTTTGAAGGAGATTGGATAATTAAAGATGGATTATTAAAAAAGGATCTTTCATAAAACCCCCCTCCAATAATTTGATTTATTTAGCTAAGGGCGTTCCAAAACAATGGCATATATTGCATGTTAAAAAAAGCCCTTTTTAAGTCGGAAGGTAATTTCATGCAGAATGAAAAAGTCTTTTTATCCTCCTTATACTAAAATACCAATTATTAGGAACAAATATCTTAATACCTACTATAAGGACAAATACCTACTATTTTCTTGTTAAATTTATTAAAAAAATGTTATTCTTTTGGTTTGTTATAAAACTTATAGAATATAAAAAATATTTTTCAACTTTATATTCTTTTTACTTATGGATAACTGGATAAAAATAATTTTATTTAAAAAATATATTAATTGGGTATTCAAAGAAAGAAAAACCAGATTAATTTGTATCTTTATGAGCTGAACTGGTTTATTAATTTACGTTTATTTACTACACTTAGCCTTTTATAGTAATTATATGCTATGAACAATATTTATTCATATAATATTGTTTATGATTTCATATTATTATATATATAATATATTTAAAGAATGTGATAGGTTGGAAAATAATTATCACTATATAATTCATTTTAGTTGGTATTCCTCTCTAAATTTGATGTGCATAGTTGAAATGTTTGTTTTCCCTTTACTAATTATATTTTTATATTAAAAATCCCTCCTCCAATTCTCAGATTAAAACTTTTTTTAAAGAGAGGATGAAAACCAACAAACTAGGGCTTACTTAGACTATTTTATTATTTAAATAAAATTATAAACAATTTTTATGAAAAAAACTTATTTCGTTCGCACTCAACCAGATTTAATATTATTATTAAATGATCTTAGATCTTGTTATGAAGATTTATCTTTTTTTACCTAAAATTAAATGGGTAAATATTACAATTAACTTTATTTATAAAGAAAATAATAAAGAATATCCTTCATACTTCTTTTATAAAACTAGAAATTCTTTAACTTCAGCTAAATTTTGGACTATTCTTAAAGAAAATCTGAGAAAAGATGCCAAATATTTTCCAACTGAATTAGATAATTATGTATACACTTTAAAGGTTGAAATTACAATAAATACCCCTGATGGTTAAATACCAATTATTAGGTTAATACCAATTATTAGGTTAAATACCTAATATTTTTAAATAAAGCAATAAAAATATGCCGTTTACTTTAATTTTAGATAAATTAAATCCTTCAAGAAGTTGAAATTTAATTGATGGGATAATTAAAGATAATAATAATTTAGGAATTAAATATACTAATATCTTTATAGAAATTCATTTTGAAACAAATGATTCTTTATATGATGAAGAGAAATTTTTTTTCCATTCTGATTTATTAGATGATCCAATCTTAATTAAATCTCTTTTTATTTCAAACCTTTATTATCATTACAAAATTCATAATATTAAAGATTATATAATAAATTATTATGAAGTGAAAATTTTAATTAACTAAACCCCCCTCCTATAATACAGATTTAGTTTTAGTGGTAAAATATTAAGGAGTTACGAACCTTGAAGATAGAAGTTCGAATCTTATAATCTATCTCCAAATTTTATTTAACCATAGATTTTTTTTTTTCATTAGTTAAGTCCAAAAGACTAACTAAATTTGAAGTAGCTAAAATTGGTCCCTTCTAGTTTCAGAAAGGAAAAAGATGATAATTAAGAATTATCATTGTTCTTTATAACCCCCTTTATCACTAAGGTATAGAGTATTTATTTTTTACAAGTAAAGAGATTCGAACTCTTAAGTGCTGTTAGCATAAATGCCTAAGATTTACCCGGTTACCTTAAATTACGGCATACTTGTATAAATTTTACAAAAGGTATACTACTATAGTAGTAAATTAAATAAAAAAAAAACATATTTCTTTATTTCTATAGTTTACAGTTGTAAATTATTTACCTGTCTTTATTTTAAGTTAATATAGGGAGTAGAGTAATCGAAACTCTGTCTGTAAAGTGTAAATTTACTGCTAAACCACTCAGCTAACCCCCTAATTTTTTAATTATTGCTTAATAATCTTAATTTTCTTACTGAAATTATTAAGTAATATATGATAATAAATTCTTTTTTTTAATAAATTCATAAAAATTTTATCTAACTGGAGGGGTTATAAACTCTTCGTTTTATTTTTCAGCAGCACCTTCCAGTACGGCTACCTTGCTATGACTTTTGAGATGTTGCTCAATTTAATTCGTTGGGTTCAGTTTTTCTTAACAATCACGTTTATAAATTTAGATTAGATCAGAATTTAAATTTACTATTGTGTAATATTAAATCCAAATAGTCAGTAAGCGGATACTATTTATCCTATAAAGGAAAATCTTTTCTTAAACTAATACTTCAATTTTTATAAAAATATTATAAATAATTCAAAAAATTGAGATTTGTACTAATTATTTAAGTATTTAAGTACTTATAATTATTATCTGTATACTCATACAAAATGAATTTTATATTTTCTAACAAATAGATTGTAAATAAGAAAATAAGAACAATTCACATCTTCCTTAAAATCAAGCTCCTTCCCAGCGACAGACGGTTAGTTCATCCTGAATGCTTAATTCACCGTTGCGTAATGATCAACGATTACTCGAAATTCCTTTTTCATGTCACCGAGTTTCAGATGACAATTCAACTAATTTAATAGTTAACTTTTTTTAATGATTAGCTCCTCCTTATTCATAGATATTAATCTAAGGGCAGAATTGCATCACTTTGTAAAAGTTTTTGTGGCACGTCTATAGCCCAGTTCATGAGGGCCATAAGGACTTGTCTTAGCCCCAACTAGCATCTTATCAACACTATTATGTATTATGTATAAATTAATACTAGGGATTTCGTCCGTTTACGGATTTAACCAAACTTCTCACGACACGGACTGACGACAGCCATGCAACACCTGTATTCTTAAAATAATTTATTAAATTAAAAAAAAATAATAATTATTAATAAGAATATACAAGAACTGGTAAGATTTTACGCGGATTATCGTATTAAATAACATGCTTCACTTCGTTTGCTTCAAGACCGACTAATTTTTTTGTTTTCAACTTTGCAGTCTTACTAACAAGGCGGAATGGTCATCGTGTTAACCTCGTCACTAATACCTATGTAATTTTTTTAAATTACAATTTATTTTTTAATAACTACCATTCATCGTTGACTGAGAGAGATAATTAGGTATCTAATCTAAGTTTCTTATTCTCCCCTTCGTATCTGAGCGTCAATCTTAAGAAGATAAATAGCTTTAACCTTTAGTACTCCACATTATTATAAGTTGTCAATCCTAATTAATTATGTTGTTTAGCTTATCCTAATTTAGATTCTAGCTTTAATTTAAATATAATATTTTTGCTATGTAATTATTAATTATTTAAAGCCGCCTACACACCCTTTACGCCTGATTATGACGATTAACGTTTGCGTCTAAGGTCTTACCGAGTCTTCTGGCACCAAATTTAGACGACACTAATAGTAAGATAATATCATTATTTTCTCTTACCTTATCTTAATATTTAAATTAAGATTTCAGTTAGCTAGTTCACTCTTGCGAGCATTGACTAATATTCTTGACTGCAGGTAATTTTATATTACTTGGGGTATTTCATTCCCAATGTGGCCATAAGTTCTGTCAAACTTGGCTTTTGATTGTAGACTTGGTAGGCTTTTACCACTACCAACTATCGTAATCAAAGTAAATAGAATTCTAAAGCAGAAAAATTCCTTTTTAAGTAAAAATAGCTAATTTTACCTTAATCATTTATTAATAATACATTATTAAAATTATTTATATGCTTTATAGTCAAATAGAAATAATTCTAAATATAATAATATTAGTAATAATTATATTAATTATATACATTAAATTTGTATTTAATGTTATTATTATATAATTTGAAAATACTCATAAAATTTTATTTTCTTTTCTGATTAATTATCTCCTATTTATGGAAACTTGTAGGGCATCTTATTTACCATACTCACCTCTACACCTTATTTCTTCGAATAAACGTAAATTTATTATCAGAAATAACGATTTGCATGTCTTAAAACTACTGAATAACGTTCAATCGGAACCAAAATTAAATTCTTACTAAAATTTTGAACAATTTAAATATTAAAATTGTCTTATTATATATGTTTTCACAATATTTTATATCTCTTTTAAAATTTTAATTTTATATGAATAATTAAATAATTAAATTAAGTTTTTATTTAATAACAATCTGTAGTTTATTATTATTAATACGGGCACTGTCGGATTTGAACCGACGACTCTTTAGGAGTTCTCGTTTTCAAGACGAGTGCCATAAACCAGACTCGACCAAGTACCCTTTTTAATTTTAATTTATCTAAGACCGAAGGGAATTGAACCCTTATAATATCCATTATGAGCGAACTGCATTAACCAATTATGCTACAGTCTTATAATTAGTATTATAATTATATCTTTATAAAGATATATATATATTCTTAATTAATCTCTTTATAATTTTATTTTTATCTTAATCTTTGAAGAGTTTAGGAATCGAACCTAATGTGGCCTAAGACCAATTCTTTTACAGAGAACCACCATTACCAATCGGATCACCTCTCCTTTCGAAATAAATAAATTATTGACTTCTTTTAAGATAATAACAAATAAAAAAGAATTTAAAATTCTTTAATTAATCATACGGAGGGGCGAATTAGATTATAACAGAAGATAAAATTAAATTTAGATAAGAATAAAATTATTCTTGAGTATTAGTTAAAGATATAGCTCCTGATCCTATTTCTAATACAAATCCTATAGTTAATACAAAGAAGAAGATTAAACCAATTGCAAATCCATATGTACTTACTTGATATAAAGTAACAGCTAAAGGAAATAATAATAGAATCTCTAAATCAAAAACTAAGAATAACATAGCCACAATGTAAAAATGTATTTGGAAAGTTGATCTAGTCTGCCCTTCTATAGCTAAGAAACCACATTCATAAGCGGAAGCTTTAGCCTCATAAGCGTTTTTAGGAGCTAATAATAAATTTAAAGCTAATAAAACACAAGCTAAAAATGGCACAAGAATAAACAATGTCATTATATTACTATTCATGATATATTATATTTTATCAAATAATGTTATTGATAGTAACTGTACACTATTTAAAATTATTCCTGGTTTAATTAAGAATAATAATATTCCTAATGTTAAACTAGATATTAAGAAACTATGTAAATTATTTAATACTAATTCATTACTTTCTGTTATATTCGTATGAATATCTTTTTCTTCTGTGTGTAACACTCTTATTATTTTTATGTAATAAGAAGCACTGATCACACTTGTTAATATAGCTATAATAGTTATTAAATAATATTGACTATCAATAGCAGAATATAATACATAATATTTAGAGAAGAAACCAATTAAAGGTGGTACACCAGCCATTGAGAATAAACAAATAGTTAAACTTAAACTTAAAATAGGATTAAGGAAGAATTGCCCTTTTAATTGAGAGATCAAATTAATATCTGAATTGATTAAATTATTATTAATTAGATTATTTCTATTAATTACATATCCAAATGCTAATAAGATTAAGAATACATTTAAATTTGTAAAACTATATTGAATTACATAGAAATATAAAGCTTCTATTGAACTTGCCGAATTTATAGCTAAAGCAATTAAAATAAATCCAACATGTGAAATAGTACTATAAGCTAATAATCTCTTTATTCTTATTTGTGATAATCCTACTACTGTACCTATGATTAAAGAAAATAAAGCACTTAATAATAATAAATGTTTAATTTCAACTATTTTAAATTCAGCTAAATTTAAAATAAATGCAGGAAAGAAATTAATATTGTCTAAATTCAATACAGAAGTTGATAAATTTAATCCGTATATTATTTCAAATAGTAAGAATATTATTGATATTTTAGGCATAATAGTCAACCATATAGTTACTATAGTAGGACTATTATCATAAACATCTGGTGCCCAATTATGTAAAGGTGCTGCTGCTATTTTAAATAATAAACCTGAGATTATAAATATTATTCCTAATACTATTCCTAATGTTACAGATTCTGATAATGTAAAGACATGTAAAACTGAACTTAAACTATATAAAGATTCAAAATTAGTAATCCCTGAATATGAGTAAATTAACGCTATTCCCAATAGTATCACACAAGATGATAACCCACCTAATAAGAAATATTTTAATCCTGCTGCTGTGGCTGATTCAGAATCTCTATATAAAGTTGCTAAGATATAAACTCCAAAAGATTGAAGTTCTAAACTTAGATACATAGATATAAAATCAGATGAAGATAATAATAATGAAGATCCTAAACTACTAAATATTACTATTAAAGAATATTCAGTCGCTGGATTATTAACAGAACTTAATTTATCCGATTCTAAATAATAATTATTTTTGTAACTATTTTTTAATAGATGTTTATTAAATATGGGCCAAGCTGTTAATATTAAAGCACCAGTTACATATATAAAAACATCTATTATTTGTGATGTTATAGTTACATGGAATAAACCACTATATATACCTAAACCTGATTCAATTGATTGAATATATAAGGAATTTAAAGATAATCCCGCGGCATAAATAAATATTATAGCAGTTAACCTAACAAATAAATTAGGAGACAAATTTTTTCTGATAGAAGGAATGGCAATAGCCACAATTAATATCAATAAACTAAAAAAAACCATTAATTCTTAAATACCCTTATTAATTAATACTTAATTTATTATGTATTTTTATACAAATATACATAATATGTAGATATTATATTCCTATATAACTTGTTAATAATACATTTTTTAAATATTCTATTTATTTTTATTGAAAGGGATTAAAATTTAAAACAAATATTACATTTTTATTAGTTTGGATTTTATTTTATAATTTCTATAGATCTTTAAATTATTCTGATAAAAAAAGATTCTAAAACTATAAAGTTTATAAAGATAGAAAAATTAATTTAAACTTGAGTCGATAGTTTCAAATTAATTTTTAATCATAATCTTTTTATATGTTATTTTAAGATCAACTTTGTTTATTATACATTGGAGGGGGGTTTATAAATATTATCTACTTAAAATGTAATTGACTACTACCATTACTCCTGTAAAAGCTAAGCCTCCTAATCCTGCAGCTCCAATATAAATATATTTTCTATTGTTTTTTTCTGGTTTAAAATCTTCAGTGTCTGCTGAAAATCTTGAGATATTGGGAGCCGTATTATCAATTCCAGCTGAATTTTCAACATCTCCTGTACCAGCTACAGCCTCTAAATGGAAACATTCTCTGCTAATCAAATCATCTTTGATCTCATTAAATGGAGTAATTAAAGCATTAAAATCAACATGGTTACTAAATAATAGATGATTATAGCCAGTATACATATAAAAATTATCAATAGTAGCTGGGTTAACCATATTATTGAATAACCATACTATTATTAAAGCAAAAATCAAAATTAAATTTACAATAGTAAAAAATATGAATACATTTCTATTTATATTGTTAAGGAATTTAAGGGTTTTATTAAGGTTATAGTTGTTAAACATTTTTTCTTTTCTTTGTTATTTGTTGTGTGTATTAGTTCCTAAAGTTAGAATTATGCATTTTTGCATTTTTATATCTGATAAATTTTTTAAGAAAGAAAAGAATAAGGAATCAGGGTCGTTTATATTAAGATTGAACAGGTAACATATTAAATGCATGGAATGGAATTGGACTTGCTAATGACCATTCTAATGTATTTGCAGAATCAGCTTCTGAATCGTATTGTGATAAAGATGTAAAATAAGCAGGGATAGCCCAAGGATTATTATTAACTTCTTTTCCGTTTACGAATATATCATATATGATATAACCAAATAATACTGTAGCAACCACAGAGATTATTGATCCGAAACTAGATATAGCATTCCATCCTGCAAAAGCATCTGGATAATCAGGAATTCTTCTAGGCATTCCAGCTAAACCTAAGAAATGTTGAGGGAAGAAAGTTAAATTAACTCCTACAAATAATGTCCAGAAGTGAACTTTACCTAAGAATTCATTATATGTTCTTCCTAAGATTTTTGGTGCCCAATAATAGAAACCTGCAAATAAAGCAAATACTGCTCCCATTGATAACACATAGTGGAAATGAGCTACTACATAGTAAGTATCATGTAATGCTACATCTAAACTAGCATTAGATAATACTACTCCAGTTAACCCTCCTATTGTGAATAATGCTAAGAACCCTAAAGTAAAGATTAATGGTGTAGTAAATCTTAAACTTCCACCATATAAAGTGGCTAACCAAGAGAAAATCTTAATTCCAGTTGGAACGGCAATTACCATAGTAGCAGCAGTAAAGTAAGCTCTAGTATCAACATCTAATCCTACACTAAACATATGATGAGACCAAACTAAGAAACCTAAAATACCAATAGAGAACATAGCATAAACCATTCCTAAGTACCCAAAAATTGGTTTACCTGAAAAAGTAGAAACAATATGACTAACTATACCAAAACCTGGTATAATTAAGATATAAACTTCAGGGTGACCAAAGAACCAGAAAAGATGTTGATATAATACAGGATCACCACCTCCAGCTGGATCATAGAAACTAGTATTAAAGTTTCTATCTGTTAATAACATAGTAATAGCACCAGCTAACACTGGTAAAGACAATAATAATAAAATAGCAGTTACAAAAATAGCCCATACAAACAATGGTAACTTATGTAAACTCATTCCATTAGTTCTCATATTTAATACAGTTGTTATGAAGTTTATTGCCCCTAATAATGAAGATACCCCAGCTAAGTGTAAACTAAATATAGCTAAATCGACACTACCTCCTGAATGAGATTGGATAGAAGATAATGGTGGATATACTGTCCATCCTGTTCCTGCACCTTGTTCTACTAAAGAACTTAATAACAATAAAATTAATGAAGGAGGTAATAACCAGAAACTTATATTATTTAATCTAGGGAAAGCCATATCAGGTGCCCCACATTGAACAGGTAATAAGTAATTACCAAATCCACCTACAAGACCGGGCATAACCATGAAGAAAATCATTATGAAAGCATGAGCACTAATAATAACATTAAATAATTGATGATCTCCTGATAATATTTGTACTCCTGGAGACATTAATTCCATTCTTATAAGAACAGAAAATGCAGTTCCTATCATACCTGCAAATATTGAGAAAATTAAGTAAAGTGTTCCAATTTCTTTAGCATTGGTAGAAAAAAGCCAGTTCAAATTTTATTTTATCTACTTTTTAGTTTTTATACAATAAAAACATTCTAATTTAGCCCTGTAACTATAAACAAATAATTATATAATTATACTTAATATATATAATTATACTTTCCTGAACAGAATATATATACATATATATCTATATAAACTGTTCCTAATAAAATAAATTTATATATATATTTATTTTTATTTTTAAATAAATTAATATATAAACAATGATGATACTTTTAAGTATTCGTTTATCTGAAAGAAATATTATTGAGATTAAAAAATTTTCGGAATAGAGGCGATTCGAACACCCAAGAGTTGCCTCAGAACAATTAGCAATTGCCATATCTTTCCAAATGATTACTATTCCTCTAACCAAGTTTATATAGGATATATAATTATGCGGATTGTATTCTTAATAAAGATTAATTCTTTAGTAGTCTTTACCAGAATCGAACTGGTACTATTATCGTGAAGGGATAATGTACTAACCATTATACTAAAAGACCTAAGATTAAAATATAATAAATGTGCGAATTTCGGGTTTGAACCAAAACTTACAGTTCATGAGACTGTCGTGCGAACCTTTACACTATATCGCATAGAATATATATATATTTATATATGTATTTTTTATGTGTACACTATCATTGAAACATCTTACAAACAAAGAGACTCGAACTCTTAAGGAATTACTTCCACTCCTGCTTAAGAGGAGATTGTTTACCAAAATTTCAACATGTTTGCAAAGTTATATATATATGTTATATATATTCACTTCTTTTATTATATTTAAATTTTAATAATTTATTCAGGTGTCAAGAGGAATTGAACCTCTGAATAAGGTATTAACAGTACCCCGCAATTACCACTCTGCCATAACACCACACCTTATTAGAAATATAATTTACTATATACAAATTAGTATAATTTATAATGTAACCAGATTTAATTTTGTTTATGGTAGGCGCGACTCGAACACGCTTCTTCTCCCACCCAAAGGGAGCGATTAATCCAGTTCATCTTCTACCATTTTATTAACTGAACTCTTTTATATAATTATATTTAAAATTATAATTATAATAAACTTAATATATTAAGTTTATTATTTAAAATATATAAATGTATGTAACTTTGCTAAAGATAAAAATTCTATAGTTAATTATTAATTTATTAGACAATATCTTCGAATCGTACCAATTTTTTTTAATTTTAGGAGGTGAGTAAGATATTAATTTTTTTTCTTGTTTGCACTATAATAAACCTTTTATAAGGCTAAGTTAAATTAGCCTATTTTATAAAAATATCCTTGATTAAGTAAAAGCTAAAAATTTTTTTATCTCATGCAGAAAGTACAGAAAAAATATAAAGGAAAACGAGATCTTGTTAATGAGAATCATATATATTAATATATCGGTATTGATTAGCGGTTAGTATATGTAATTTACCTTAAAATAATTAATTTACTATTAACTATTTATTAGTATTAGCTAATTTTGTGATATAAACTCTTATTACTTGTTGTAAAGTAAAATAAGGTAAAACAGATTTAGACAATATAAAAATTAAATAGATTATAGCTAATAAAGCAAAAGATAATTGATTTACAAAATAAAATGGGATTAATTGTGGCATATAAAGATATCTATTTATTTAATTGGCTCTTTAGTGAACTATCTCTACTGGATTTGAGATCTCGTTAATATTTCAAAATAAGTATAGGAAAAATAAATTTTATATTATTTATATATTAAATAATATAACTTCTTTTTCGTTAAATGAGATAATTAGGGTTTATTTAATTAGAAATAATTAAATATTTTTTATATTTATATTTTTCTTTAATTAATTTAGCCGGAATTTAACCTTATTAATGGAGAAAAAAGATTTTTTCTCCCCTTTTAAAGATAGAGAAGGAGATTAGAACTTATACCTTAAAGGTTAGAATCTCCTTAAAAATTTAGCCTTTTAAAGTAAATCTCTTGAGGGGTTAAATAAATAACCTATTTGTAAAGGAAAACAATAATAAAATCTATGAAGAGTCTGAATCAATATTAGTGTCAAGATAATTATCTAGAACCTCTGTCATAAATTATAAAATAAACTTTAAGTTTTCTAAATGTTAATGGTTTAGGAGTGGTATAAGATTAATAATTATTCTAGGTTAATTAACCTTTATACGAATAATCCAGAGTTTCAACTTTAGGATATACTTTATCGCAAATAGAATTACTGCCAAAATAATTATTTATTTTTTAATCTGAATAATAATATTAAAAATGTAGCTCCAATTACCCAATAACAGGCTGAATTGGAATCTTATTTTATATTATTAGTCTAAACAGGATCTTCTAAATCGAAGTCTTTTATTAATTTAGGTCTGTTTCTAACGATTTTACACTATTTTGATTAATACAATAAATTTTATATATCAGTTGAAAAGTTTGTATAAATTAATTTCATTTTGTATATAATTATAAATCACATGGAATTTCCCACCTAATATTATAGGAGGGGTGATTAAATTAAAATACTCGCACAAATTCCATATTTATATATTTCAACATTAAAATAATTATTAACAAAACAATCGAATCTATTATTTAAATAGTTGTGATATTTGTATCTGGATCAATAA
>JBBPUC010000312.1:0-26550 GCA_038094375.1 Tubosaeta aff. heterosetosa | reverse complement strand
CAGCATCTGAGTTCTAATAAGACTCTTTACTCTGAACCTCTCAGTTCTAAGCAAGTAAGTGTAGCGTATCTATATCTGCGTATTAGCCTCTGGTATGGCCTAGTGCCCTCTACCTTTCAACACCAACAATATTTGATAGCTTCCATGATCCTCGGTTACTTGGCAAGTACTCAATATTTCAGAACATCCATAGCAATATATAAATATCGTCTCCGCCTATCATGAACTCGCTTTACCCAAGTCTGAGTGTATGTAAGCGATGATATTTTTCATCCGCTCGTCCGCTTATGGCGCTTATCTCGACACTTTTGGTTGCCACGGTATCGAGGCTTCGCGTTTACAAGATTCGTACCGTAAAAAGCTGGAGTGTCATTCCCTTGCATTCCCTAAGGCAACCATTTGTTCGTACCTGGAGAGTGGTGACTAGGTGGAGCTCTCTTTAGACAATCGTGGAGATGATGTAGTAGTGAAGGCATGCGACGAATAAAACTAAAGTAAGCCTTAACAATGCGTTTAGACCACAATTTCAGAAACCCCTTGAGCAAAGCAGGTCACGCCGCAACTGAGGTAGCCTGGACATCGTGCATTCCCCCGGTCAGGCGGAGCCTACGAACCCTCGGGTGAGTGGATGACGAAGAGGACCACAGGACTCCGCAACAGTATGAGGTTTCCAGGTTTGCAGGATATCCAACCGTATGGCGGTGACCTACAACCACGTGGAGCTGGATCATCAATCAGGGCCACATGAAGATGACAAGGTAGTGACGATTCATGCTTTGGAAAATAACTTCAATTCTGTCGTGTTACCTTTGATTTTAATACACTTAACGTTCAGTGACCAGAACATATCACAACACAAGAGAGTATCCAGTCGAGCAATACAGGTGCACGGCACACAAAGAACAGGTTCTCCGAAAACCGATCTAAGAGTATTTAAGCCTGGTAAATGTTCAGGGCGTTGAATTCAAAGTAAGCATCCGAAAATGCCTCCGGGTTGTTATCCACGTAGTCTGACCAACCAATCAGCCTCGTTTTGCAAAGCGGAAACGCGGTTTAGAGCTTACCAACGCAGGTCGACGGGCATCCATCTTGAGAGTAAACAGCGCCAGACCAAGCTCCGCCTGCAGAAAGACATTGATAATATGACGTATGCAACTGGAAAGGATGGGAAGCAAACGTACAAAAGGTCAGATTGATGACAATGTTCATGGGCCCAAAGTGGGATCGGAAATTACAATCCGTGTCCGGGAAGTAAGCCGCGGGCGTACCCTAATTAAACCATCAGCATCTTCTAGAGACCCGTGTAGAGTAATCACCCAGGTACTGGTATCAACAGTGTTTCCCGGGGATCGTACTTCGGACGGAACTGATGAACTCCCACGTTCCCAGAAGTACACTGCAATGTAAGTAGAGCTCCGTTCAACGGCGTACCTAACCAAATTAACAACATGAATGAGCTCGCATAAGTGAAAAGAAAGTAAGTCACCAGCCGCCGCCATTGTTATTGAAGTTTGGTCCAAAGCTTTTGTTATCATTGATTTTAACACCACATCCCTCATTACCGGTGGCATAGACGTCGCAGTTAGATTGAGCGCTCGTACTGAAGCGGGTGAGGATACGTAACCTCTGACATTGTGAAGGACGTACCCAGTCATCGTTCGAGATGATGGCATATCACAACCTGCGAGGGTATTAGCAACAGTAGGCCGATTCCACGTCGAGACACATGCCTGCAGTTGTATGTAACGTTGATTGGTTCGGTGCCTCGTTATTGACGCCTTCGACGATGTCGATTTCTCCCTGCATAATGATTATGTTTATTCAATGCGAACAAGTATGTGACCCATACATTATTGGGCCAGTCATCACCGGTTTCCTGGGAGCAGTGTCAGCCTCCTTAGTAAAACTCGTATCTCAGAATAGACACACCCTACATATAACCGAAATCATACAATGGCGGCGTTAGTGAACGTCTCGATACAGAGCAAAAAACTGACCCTTGTAAATAGATGAGTATTTTTTGTATCCAGTCGAAACGAATAGCTCACAGATGGCGGGCCATGTTCCACATCCCTGGGGCATGTGGCCAATATCGAAACTGGCATCCTCGCAGTGAGAAAAGTGCACTATCCATATCGTTTCACTTACATCGCAACGTGGGTGCTGTATTGAACATTTGATACCAGCCTGAAGGAATTCCTGCCGGGTCCACTAGGATTGAGAACGGTCTTATCATCTGCCCGCAGAGTGACGGTGTTCCTAGAAACCGAATACAAGCCGTCCGCTTTCGCCGCCGACTGGTTGACGTAGTTTCTAGCTGATTATTAGGCGAATACATCAGCAGATAATTGATGCCACGTACACTCGCCCCCATGTGGGATCAGGAATTGCCTGCCAGAAAAAAGCATCAAGAAACAATTGCCCAGTAAGGCTATCGCTTCGCGAATAAGTCGCAGACTCCACACAGGCTGAGACCGCGAGCACAAAAAAAGAAAGGAATGAGAACTTCATCGCAGAAGCACCTCGATGGATTGGTTGCAGAGGTCTAGCGTCCTTTTATACGAAGCAGTAAACATGCCTGAAGCATGTTCCCTTGCCATCAAGCGAGCATGGAAATAGGTTTCTACGCCGCATATCATGGGGTTGTTACAAGGGGTCACGCTGCACAGACCTATGACAGAATCCTTGGTAACGTGGCAAAGGTGTAGAAAGCATTAGCATGGAAACAGGCTAGAAGCCCTCAAACCAACATATTTCTAGGTGAAACAGGAGGACAGTAGACGCGTATGACATCGTTTAGTGCAAACTCACCGACTAGCATGTCATTTTTTTAAAAGTCCATTTGTGTCCTTTGGGGCAGTTTACCCTATGTTGGACATTAGTTTGGTAGTGAGGGGCACCTGCGCCCCGCCGCATCCCTGGCCCCGTAAATGCCCCGACGGCCAGGCTTAAGGCCCCCTCAGTCCTATGGCATGTTATTGACATTTGTATGGGTACCAAGATCACGCGAAGAATCCATGATCGGAAACGTGCCAGGGTTGTCGGAACCTGTCAAATTCAATGTTACGCTCGGCAATGTTCTGTCAAACGGATGAATCGACACTTCGCTACGTAACAAAGCGAATGTGAAGGAATCGAGAAAAAAAATTGTGCTGCACTAAACAGTCCATATCAGGTCTCGGTAACTCTGGAATTTTTATTTTCTGGTTCCTTTCGCTGTTAATCGTTAGATCTCTTACACGCCAGTAACCATTAATTCGCTCTGCAAAGACCTCGGACTTGTTCAAGAAGCATGGCTGCTTAATGTCGCAGACAAACTTCAAAGAGAGTGTCAGAGTGAACAGGGCGTGACGGTGTGAAGACCATGAGCACAGTAAGATAGCTGGTAACCTACACGGTGAAGAGAAAAAGTGCGAGACTGCTCAAAGATGTTGATTGATCCGGGTGCCTGGCAGGCGAAGAGCCAGCGCGTCCTGTTCGGGGAAAATCATTCGGTGGGTTTGTTCGGCCTGTCAATCTCTCCCACACGTCTGTACCGAGTTGAGAAGTGCAAAGACGCAGACTGATCAGGATGGCCTAGGGCATGAAGTGCTAGTTCAATAATGATGGCCTCCTGGAAGCTATCGACCATCCCAAGGTGGCTGAACCGGGTGGTGACTGGCGGGGTGAAGGGCGAGGTCATTCGAAGGTTGCTTCGAGTGGCCCGTATTGAATGTGAGGTGAGATGCAAGATGGGCAAATAAAGTGCATCGTTTAGGAATTAGGATGACTGTGGTTCCAGAGGTCATGTGCTTCACGATCAAGGACCAATACACACAGTCGCACCTTCTTGTTGAAATTTGACGACCAGGGAGTTGCCTACTAAGAAACAGCCGTTGAACTGGAAAGCACGTCATTTCCTACCCCAAAATGAACAAAGGTTGCCCTTTACATTGTCCGTGTGGAGTAACCGAACTGACTCCGCAATCAGGAAAATTCCAGTGTGGCGGTGTGAGATCAATCTCTATCGGTAATTCTACAAGGAACTATGTACTTTTCCGCAGCGATACTCCTACAATGATCCAAGTGTCGAATAAACCTCTACACAACACTCGAGTTCGATTTGGTGCGTGCTAAACCCTCCTTCAACTGCAACAGCCTACGAGCAACACCCAAACACGAGATGAGCTTGACTGGCAAGAGATTATGTATTGAAGGATGACATCCACGCTATGGCCTACCCATAGCGCAATTCACGCGGTATATTAAAAGGCAGTTGTTTTCTTCTTGCACCATCCGTATGAATATGTCCATCGTTAAAAGCTGAACGGCGAACAGGCAATTCCATAGCGGGTTCCGGCTCTAGTTGTGACGTACGCACTGGGCGAGCAGCAAACGGTTGTATATGGGGAAGACGCTCAAGCGAAACAGCGCGCGACAAAGAACCAAAGCGGGAACGAAAGTCATTGATGGAGTGTGTATCCGGGTGTTGGCGATTGGTAAGAGGGCGCGAGTTTTGTGACAACGGGACAACAGCCCGCACATAATGTGTGTGGAGAGATGTCAGAGTGGAGAGCTCGTGACCCTCCTCGGCGAAAGGAGGATCGGAGGTTGATAGTGCACGGAGGTCATCCAGTTCATGATCCTCACTCGCGCTTGCCTTCGAGCTCAAGGACTCGAGAGATAAACGGGCCGGGAATACAGAAAGAATCATATTTCGCGCGGCAACGAAGGAAGAAGCAACGAGATCCGGAGACGATGCAGTGGCTGAATTGGTGGTGGAAATGAATGGAGCGACTGTGCTTGCACGGCGGGTAGACTTGTGGCTGGAAAAAATGACGCCCCTACGCGGGACAAAAAGTTCGGTACGTAGATGGATTGGATCGGACGGCCATAGTTGGTTGGCTCGTCGAAGGGCAGCGATAGAAATGCCATAGCGAAGGGCAACACCAGCAAAAGAGTCGTTCGGGCCCACCTGGAATCAAGTACAAGATTAAGTTGAATCAATAAATAGACGGTGGGATGGACAGACGGGGTGTACAATGATGTCGTCATCGTCCTGGAGTGTGTCGGCAGCGACTCCATCTGAGGTCTCTGAGGCAGAGTTAAGCAAGCGCGTTAACCTAGGTCGTGTACCGCTTTCGTTCCCAACAATGGCATCTGATGGTATACTTGCTGAGCAGCCAGACGAAGCGGATCGGTTACGAAGGGGATGGGAGGAGCTGAGCGCCAGGGAATCATAATTATTGCCCGACGATACCCCGGCGCCGTCGCGTATAACGGAGTTTGTAACGAGTAGCTGGTTGCACTCGCCGAGCTTGTGCATCCAAAGCACATCAGAAGTTGCGTGTTGAGTCGTAACGGCGTAGCAAGCTGACCATCTCTACTGACATAACCAATTCCCACATATTCATGCCGCACGCAGATACTTCGCTGGTCCCCCCAGAGATAACCTCGAAGGCCAAGTTTTGGATTCACGTCCGTGAGCAGCTCCAAAACTTGCTCGGAGATCAAAGGAACTGGGTATGAATACTGTCCTTGTGAGTTCTTGTGTCATGTTGACAAGGACGTCGCCTCTGAAGATAACGAATTTGGCCAACGCCTCCTCTCTGATATACAATGCCCTCCTCGCTTTCCAAACCCACTTCGGAAGCAGCAATCGTGCTGTGAACTGGTGCGGTGAGCAGCACATTCCACTGGTCACTGCTTGCTTGTCCCTCAATTTCATCTTCTCTTATCATTTGATGCACGATGCACATGCATGAGCTAAGGAACCCGCCTTCTAACATCTCGATCGCAGGATTCTACCTCATCCCATCCTTGTTCCCTAAGCCGCGCCTTACTGTGGTGGGAGATCGGTCCACCGTTGGCACGAACACACCCGAACACATACTTCTTTTGGGTCCGTTTTGCGGAAAACCGGCTTGTCAATTTATCGACGTATCCCCCAGTCTCGCCCGGGGCGTATGTGCTGGCGGGTTTTTACAGCAGAAGACGATTCTCGTCCCGAATGTGGACGAATATCCGGGCCATATTGCCTGCGATGGAGAGACTAAAAGCGAGATTGTCTGTCCCTTGATTTCGCGCAACGGAGATGATCAATTAGTATTGGGAGTTCTGGATCTGGATTGCCTGGCTTTAGACGGGTTCGACCAAGAAGACCAACGTGGGTTGGAAGCTATCGCTGATCTGATTGTGAAGAGTTGCGATTGGTAACAGCCGAACCGGTAGCTGTATATTCCACTAAGTAGTACAATTCCTCTTCGAAAAAGAAACTACTGCTGTTGTCGTTGCCATACTAAAAACTCTTCGTGAAGTCTCTTCTGATCAGCCCACTGCTTCAACACCTTCTTTTCCTGGTTTTTACTCAAATTCGCACCCTCACCATCCGCTGTAGGAATGCCTTGTTCGTTCCATTGGCTGTATATCCCCTCGGGGACGTTTGGCGGCTTGAAAAGTTCTTCAGGTGGCGTACGGCCTTTTTCTAGTTTAACACGACGTTTCTCCTGTTCGGCCTGCAACGACGCCGCTTTTTTAGCTATCTGTGCCTCGAGCCTCCGTCGCTTCTCGTCACGAGCCTTGATCAGTTCCGAAGGAGGTACGAGTTTGACGAGGGCTTTCCCATCTACGGCGTATTCAGCGTGCATCAAAAGGGCAAAAAGGGTAGAACGACAACCTTCTTGGTCGTCTAGTGCGACACCCAGTGGAATCAAGTCTTCATCACGAAGCTGGTCGCAGAGCTTCAAGATTTCCTTCGAGGCATTGTCTGCTTTCGAGATGGCCAGTCGTCGGACGCCATCCCTGAAAGAAGAGAGAACGCCGAGATACGGCAGTAAAATTTCTTCCCGCTGATCGACGTGATTGAGATAGAGGTACATTGCAAGGCTGGAGGCTTACATTGCCGACAACACTATCGTCTGTCATCTCTTGGCCCCAACCCAGCTCGAGATTCTCCCCTTCCCCTAGACCAAACATCCGCAGCATGTCGCCCACCCATCGGGCAGATCGCTCAACCAAGCCGGCGTTCAGAGCCTTGCCGCGGGTATTGATGTAAACATTTGTGCGCGAAACAAGATCGCGCAGTACTCTGAGGCCCTCAGGAGTATTGAAGGAATCGCAAAGCGCGGAGCGGAATGCTAGTTTGCTCTCATCAAGCCTAAAGCGTGTGTCAGATGTGAAAAAGCAGAGCTCCAGATATGGTTACCCCTCCGTGAACTCCCGCTCGGGCTGTTCGTAGTGATGATGGTTATCCAGTTTTCCTTCATTAGCCAACAACAGAGCCTTGACCGTTGCGAAGAAGTTCTGTTAGAAAGATTTCAGATATAAACACTAATCCATCGTCGTAGCACACACGTTGAAAGTAACCTCAATGGTTTTCACTTCGCCTGTCATCAGTGATTCGGAAAAGTCTACTTTGGCATTCCATAGTTGCGACAAGAATGCTAGGCGAAGCTGCCGCGGGGTGAACCTCAATAGGATATCCTGGTATTGAAATATACATTAATGATGCATGGAGGGAAAGGCAACGAGCCTCACGTCAATGGTAATGAAATTCTTCAATGATTTACTCATTTTCAGACCCTCGATGTGCAGGTGGCCAGTGTGAATGAAATAGTTAACCCACGCGTCACACTCGTGGTACGCCTGTGCAACTTGAGAAAGAGTGGTGGTCTCGGGCCGCGGAGTTATAGTCTCACCTCGGACTGTGCAATCTCGTTATCGTGATGAGGAAATGCGAGATCGATGCCGCCTGAATGTATGTCCATGTTGTTACCAAATATCGCACTGGCCATTACGGAGCATTCAATATGCCAGCCAGGACGGCCTGGACCCCACGGCGACGGCCAAGAAGGTTCCCCAGACTTGGAGGCTTTCCACAGTGCAAAATCTGATGCCGAGCGTTTCCCGCCAAAAGCCGTGAGTGTACCTACACAAACGGGGGTGTCATTCCCAGAATTGATATTAGAATTTTTGTGCACTAACCTTCTCCCTCCGCAAGCAGATCTCTGTTTCCTTTGCTCCAAGGTTCCAACTTGGCGTAGGAATGATTTTCCGAGGAATCGAAGACGGCGGTATCAAAATATACGCTACCTTCATGTTCATAGGCATAGCCATTTTCCATAATACGGTTCACGAATTCTACGATCTCCGGAACATACTCCGTTACTCGCGTCAGTGTGTCAGGTCTACGGACCCGCAGGCGGTCCATATCTTTGAAAAACTGGTCCTCCCAAAAAGCGGCAAGCGTACGAAAGATAGACGGGTCGGTCACCGTGTGTTTCAACTACAGTTTGCTCAGCTGTGTGTGGATTGAACCGAAATATTCTCACCTCTTTGTCTAGAAAGGAAGACACTACATCCCGGGATTCATCCAGTAGTATTGATGCAGATTCCTTATCAGTTGTGCCTTTCTGGGCAGCAGACAATGCTGAGGCTGTCCGAATCTCCAATCATAATCAGAAAACAGGTATGTACGAAAGGTGAGAACACACAGCAACCCCAAGATGCATTTCAAATTTTTCGTCGCGTTTCAAGCACTCGGCTTTTCTAATCTGATCGTCTCGGATGGCTCCGATTTGTGGCCAAAGCACGAGTATGCTTTTCGCAGTCGGCTTGAGGTCGTCTGGTAGCCCTTTGGATACATTTTCCAGAACATATGACTGCCAAGCATCTTCCACTTTGGCGAGAAGGGCAGGTGTAAGCGACGTTGTTTGGGTTCGGAATGTGTCGAAAAGATAGTTTTGACGTGCCCGTAGGATAATCTGTCCCATATCAGAAGCGAAGATGGGGACAAATGAGAACACACTTTGTCATCGATGTCGGTAATGTTCATGACAAAATGCACGTCATAACCAAAATAATCATACATGATTCTGCGGAGAATGTCTTGCGTGACATAGTTTCTGCGGAGAAAGTACCATTAAGGAATGTTCACTGCAACCGAACTGAACGCGAACAACCTCGCATGACCCATATGAGAGGCATCGTATACTGTGGGGCCGCAGTTATACCATTTGACGAAACGGCCATTGCGCGGGATAAACTCTGTCTGCGCAAGTGTTAATGCAGTCGAAGCTCATGATCAAGGCCCTACCTTGCTCTTAGTTAGGGAATTGTACACCTTCAAGACTGGTTCTTCTGTCTGGCGAGCTGGCAGGTTCCAAGGAGGCTGCTGAACGGACATGGCTGCTACTCCCCGGAAAGTAGGACCCAGACACCTTTGGAGGTACACTTGAGAGCGTATGGGTGACCCAAAGCTGGCTCGCGCCCAAATCATCTGTCGAAATTGGCAGTGTGTCCACCGCTGACGTAATATATGACAGATAAGCAATTTGTCGATTTACTTCCAGTGATGTGGCTGGAACATGCAATATGGAGATAGCTGTTTCGATGGTAATTTAGGTAACCAAATACGGTGAGCAATGAGAGCCATAATTCAGAATATCTGCTCGCGCCGAACGACCACCAACTAAAAGGTTAGGGTTGCCGATCCCTTTTTAAGCATTTGAATTGTTTCACGGGGTAAAACACCAATTTGCGTTAGCGTATGTGTTATTACTCGCAACTTAAACGTCGCCGTGCCCTCACGCGTTTGTTATGTACACAATAAAGAGTATCCATTGTGCGAGGGATCCCTAAAACTCTATTAGCTGTGTAACCCGCCCGGTTGATCTACCAATCAGCATCCTCAAAATGCAGCAGTTTTCCCATGAAATCCCAGGTCACGCAACCGACCGTCAGCCGTTTTACATCACGGTCATAAAGTTAAGTATCCAGTTTTGTTAAATGGGCTTGTTCCTCTGATATTTAAGGACAAGTTAACGTTGCTGCATTTCCTCCGAATCTTTTTTAAATACCGTGCTGACGCCTGCGAGCGCGCCGAATGATTCTCACTCAGTCATACGATTTGGATACCAGACTCATTAAATCCACCACTTCTCACTCCTACTCTTACCACGCACCACGCACCACCTTCTCTCACTCGCCGAGGATGCAGCAGCCTACTTGCACAAGACTACGAGTACGGTACGCACTCGTCCTGACTGTTGCCGTAAAACAAGCAAACAAAAAGACGCCTGCTCAACACCTTGTCTAGATCCCCTCAAGATGCCCAGGTCATATTTCACGCGGTAGCTGTGGGCGTACTACCAATGGTAACCAGGCGTTTGGATACAGAGGAGAGGAGAGCGATCACGTCTGGCAGCGTGTTTGTTTGGGAAGAACGTGGGCCCAACCCGGAGGCAACAGGGGTGAGTGCATGGCTGAGGTGCATGATCCTTACCACCGTTTCTCATCATACATGTAGCTCGGCATCGAAAGATGGACGGACGGAAAAAGGCGAGTTATTTCACTACCGAGCGGCCTATACCTGACTCCTTGAAATAGATGGGGTCCGAGCCGTGTTCGAGACGTAAGCTCGGTCTCACCTTTCTCAAATCATACCATCTCACCATCTTGTAGGAATTCCTATTTTATCAAGAAAAAGATCCAGATCCAGTTGACGTAGACATGGCCTCTGACTCAGATACCACGTTTGTCCTTGATCACTTGCCTACGCGTATATCGCTCATTATTTTGTCAGCCTCGGCTCTGGATCTCAGCCTAAAAAGGTCCCACGTCAAGAGCCTGTGCGTTCAGCACTCGTCAAACAGACATATTCCGTATATGTTGACACGACACGGGGACGTCGTAAATGGCATCTAAGCATGTTGATTTTGTTCGAGAGTGACTTAAACTGACCTTGACTTTAGTTGCATACTTCACCGCGGATACGGCCGATGACCTACGAACGGTGTCGGACATAGCCGAATTAGCCTGCCTCCACGTTCCACATGGGAAGTACAGGAGTGCTCGCCATAACCCCGCTCGGAACCGTGCGCACAGGGACGAGCAGGCAAGCTATCCACCTTCCTATCAACAATTCGCGCCATACCCCTCGCCAACACGCTTGCTCAACCCGGCAATACAAGGTGTGGTGCCTCTTGCTGCAACTGGTGGTGATGGGCGGCGTGACCCGGCGGGTCTGGAAAGAAAGGGGCAGACGCTCGCACCACTAGTCTACCTTCAAAATCTTCCTCCACCCAAGAGGCACCCTGTGGATGAGGAGATACTTATGACATTCTACCCCAGCTTGACATGATCCCCTACCGATGTTCTGCACGTTTCTGATGCATTCCAGGGCTCGTCCCTCAGCCGCACGTCTCTATCACCATCACTATGCCAATTGAGGATCTGTCGGGACCCTCTTACTTTTTCCATCTACTAGGTTTACTTTTCTTGATGCAATTGTATACAATAGACAGGACGTGGAACAATGTATGCTTTTTGTAGTCTTATTGCGAAACCAAGTTGACACTGCACCCGCTGAGGTTAAGCATACCGTTTCCCACCATTTGGCGATTATATGACATTCGTCCCTGACTAGGCCAGACAGCCCCACTGAGTTCTCGACGAGACCTGAACCTGCAAGGTTTGCTGTCACTTTTTCGCCCGAATCTACCGAGGCTGTCAGCGCTGACTGATGCTGTTTCCTTGCGAGGCTGAGTTACGTGACCACTCCACAACGCCACAGGCCCGTATCCCACCAGGGCTTGATCGAGCTTCAATAATGAGGGGTAGTGGAGTCTCTGGGATTGGCTCTAGAATGACTTAGTTCCGGACTTGTGGGTTTGGTGATGCCGGCTACGCAATGAAGAGGGAACGTTGTCCTGTGTGAGGATCAAAGTTTAGGACTGAATAAATGGCGATATGCGGTGTGGACAACGTGACAACGGACTCATCTATTTAGAGGTGGCTCTGTCCGCCCAGCGATATAGCATGAGAACACGCTCAAAATATATTAATAAAATATCCCCAAGGCTAGAAAAACACTTTTACAAGAGTTCCGAGGTGCTACAGGCCTCGCAAAGATGGACGAACGCTTGGCGTAACCATGCTACGATTTGTTGTGATGGGCTTTGATTGACCGCCATGGGAAAGGGTTGTCCTTAATATAACGCACAGTCAGGGAATTCCAATAAGCGATACAAATGGGGATAAAAATGATCAGTGGAGAAGAAAAGGGAATTCGTCTCCTCATAATAGGGTGGCATGGAAAGTGGAAATTCCGTGCGCGAGGTGCCAAGGAGTTTTGAAACAAGGGTGCAGCACACCACCGAGTGAGGCGCAAAGGTGGGGCGGTAGCGTGGGGGACAGCAAGGACCATCATGACGTGTAAAAAACAAGATGGAGGTTATTGTTTAGTAAGAAACGGAAATTTGATGGGAATTAGCGTAGTTAAACGTTTTAGCAGAAGATCGCTGAACGACGGGGCCGGGTGCCATCAGCGGCTGTCGATGGGGCCTGAGGCCTGAGGAACCCAATGACATGTGCAACGCTCGTGTAAAGGAGCAGAGTCGATGTCGAAACCCGCGGAGATCTTTGAAGGGGAAGACGTTGGGAGGTGCCTTGGGATGATTATCTGATAAATATGAAATGGATTTTACTGCGGGGATCGCGGGACTTTCCACTGTATTTCGACAGATCTGCGGAAGTAGTGGGTCTGATGCATTTCTAAGCGGTGCGTGTTGGGTGTGCCGCAGAGCTGATCAGCCAAGTAGCAGGATGCAAATGTAGAGAAATACTTATAATTTTTACTTGAAATTGAGTTGTAATAAAGTGATAGAGTTTGGGCGAACAATCGAGATTGGCGACCAACCTTTTGGGTCAATTGCACCAATAAGGTTGCGGTTGCTTACGGTAATTACTATTTTTCCGTTGACAACTTTTTGATAAAATCTTCCCTGCGTCAGAAAACGGTTTAATTAATTACCAAACTAAATTACCAAATAACCTCCTCTGTTCATAGATCTCGGATAAAATATACTTATACTCCCATAGTCTTGCCTTCCCCAGCCCTCTCCCCATCTCCTGCGAGGTCAACACCAATGCAACAGATACCAACTTGCACAGGCATCCGCATCCGTTCCACCCGTGATGCACACAAGATTTTCTACGCTGTACAACGTCGCATACTCCCGATGATCACCAGGCGACTTGATGCTGACGAGCGCCTTGCCTTGCGTTCTGGTTGTGTCTACGCCTGGGAGGAACGGGGTCCGCACACAGAAATAACCGGCCTAGGCATCGAACGCTTTACAGAAGGCCGCCGTTGGAGCCCCTCCCGCGTCCGAGATGTGGGTCACATTCGGTGTCCATCCGTACATCATGAGAGCCACTCATGTTTTGTTACAGGAGTTCCTTTTCTACTACGAAAAATACACGCCACCGTCAGATGCGGGTCATGCGGGGTAAATACGATCCCTGACTTAACTGTTTTATTCTTGCCTAATATTGGATCTAATCTAGCACTGCTGATAAACAACCCCCCCGGGGTTGGGACCCCTTGGTAAAGCAAACATATTCCGTTTGGGTTGAAACAGAAAAAGGTCGCCGAAAATGGCACTTGAGTAAGTTCCCAACTGCGCGTTCTCGTTCCTTGAGCCTCATCCAGAATAGCTGCCTATTTCACACAAACATCGGTTGATCAGCTTAGCACCATTGACGAGATTCCTGGAGTTGCTGAGCTCGTAGTCCCTGACGGTGCCTTCCAGAGTACCCGCGTCAGCAAAAATCGCAAGGGGGATGACGCCCGTACTCGCGCGGACGTCTTCAAGACTCCCTCTTCGGTCACCCGGACATACGCCCCATTCCCTCCTGCATATCCTGTTCAATCTATCCCTTATTCAGGGTCCCCTCCCCTTGCATTTACGCAGGAGCCTTATCGAATCAGCCCACAGGCTTCCCACACTCCTGCCTTCCGCCGATCCGAGGTTCCGCAATACTCCGTACCACCGCCCCTTCCACCTGCGGGAGCCCTGCAGACGTTACCTCCGTTGAGAACTGAAGCCGACGACATTGAATACAAGTTTCGTCGCCCATCTCTTCCCGCGGTTCCTGGTTATCAACCCAATATTCCCATCAGAGATCGGAGAGCCACTCTTGACGAGAGTCGGTTTCCTGACTGTGCCCCAAACATCAGCCCTTCCCTCTCCCGTTCTGCAACATCGACCACGGACTCACTTGTCGAAGGCAGGGGTGCCCAATATCGACCCGAGTTGACTTGCACATATCCGAGCTCGCTACGAAACCTCGATCGACTCTCACCTAAAGTCGATTTTTTTCAACCCATACCCGACATCACGAGTCCAGACGGACACACGATGGCATACATCTCAGAGGCAACTGCAGCCGTACAAACCTCTCATAGCGGTCTTGCTCAGATTTGTTTGCCTAGACCTGCACAACTATTCCGCTCTGAGCCCCCGACTGAACTGTTCCCAGTCAGCACTACAGAAGATTCCACAGGTGCCGTCGGATCATCCAGGGTGGATCTTGCGCCACTCCATTCCGTACGACGCCCATACCGCAGAGACCCTGTTGATGACATGGCCTTGCGATCATTAGGACCACGGTCGCGGTGACTATTCCCGGATTTCCATCTGTTTGGTGATCAAATATATTGCTCTATTAGCCTGCGATGCGACGTTCCCTGGAGTCAGCACTTGCAATCGTGAAAATCAAAAGGAAGGCACGCTAAGCATGTTGATATTTCCCTCGACGTCGACTTCGATCGAATGGTTACTCTCGTACTGGCGGCGTCAAGGTTGCCCACTACGGCTTTCTCTTCTCTCTTTTACTGTGTACTCTAATCATGCTAGATGTTTCTGTTTTGCAGACATTGCTATCCATATGGCTTAATTAGAGACTACATGTGATGACGAGATGCAAATACTTCTGTATATTTATTCTCCCCTTGTACGTTGATTCCAAGTACAGACAGATTCAGGACTACCGATCACATGGCACCTGGCTGCTTGAGTGTCATCCGTGATACCAACTTAGGAATGCCAGACCCTTTCATTTAATCCCGAATAGTGACTCTAGTGCAGGGTCGAACAACCGTTCATTAAAACATTCTGTCGAGATGGTTAGTGGTGCGGCGGCATTACTCTCCAGCGCGCGGGGGCAGCCATCAAATCTTATCATCCAAAGGGTCAACATATATTAAATATGATCCTTCCAGGTAACCCTGTCAGTCCCTTTCATTTTCACACTTTGGACGTTTCTAACGATGGTGGGATCCGAAACGATGCACTCGGTACTTTCACGACCCCATCTCAGTCGCTGACGGAGGAGATAGTTTTTAGGGACACGTGGGTGAGATATATTCATGCTCAGTGACTGATCTCTCGTTAAGCCTGTAAGCCTCTCCTGTCGCATGGCGGCCCACTTCCATCCGCGATGTATGTCCATTTGGGATGAACCCTTCGCCTGAGAACGGCTAAACCAAGGAGTGATGTCTATTTACTGGAATAAAGTACTGTACAGGCACGCGCAAGTTGCTTGTCTACCGGATCCTGGATGAGAACCCTTGCCTGCCTCAAGGTCTGGACCTACCGAACCAGGCAGTATCCCGTTAAGTTCCCTCCTTCCTCTAATTTAGACCGCCTTTTCCACAACAGGGTAGGAAACCCCCAACGTCGTGCTTAAGATATTCTCCGTTCTATCTGCAGAGGCGAGCTCTAAATGGACCCGTGCGGATCATTCCGGGTATCAATGTACATCTGGAGGGCGCAAGCGTGAAGGGCGACTTTGTGCGATCGGCGGATAATCCCATGAAGGAAATGCTTGAGCTAGCTTCGCTCCACTTCTGGCCCCTCGTCTTCTTTGTGGCCGCTCCATCGCAACCCCGTCCTCCCTGTTCATGTGGTATCCATAAACATGGGGTTTCGGACATCATCGCTGGCGCGCATAGATCGCTCATGTTCTTTCTTACATAAGTCTGAACGCAGCAAGAGGCAGTTTTCTTCCCGATTACGGAACCAGCTTTTTCCCATCGAAACTCGAAAGGGCCTATCGAGGGAAAAAAAGGAAAACCAAGATCGACCGAACGTGCTGGCTTTCTATCCAATCCAAAACGTGGGACAGTTTAGAATGCGACACGGGGTTGCACGTCCGGCGGTCCTTCCCGATTTCCATCACTGTACACACGAGGCGTTTGCGAGGACGCCTAGACCGACCTAGTGGCACAACCGAAACGCGAACGTGCGGACAAGAGGACCGGTAAACGGACCCACACTGATGAGGGACTTTCGCTCCAAAGCCTTGCTAACACACCCCTCTCTCACTGTTTGATGATCACCCGAATCATTTGGTCGCATGAAACAGGGGATTCACAGCTAATGCTGTTCAACTATTCCGATATGAAATCGGCGAAGGCTTCCACCATTTTTTTAAACATAACACCTCGGCCGATCAGCTAGCAAGGGGATCACGTGTACACACGCACGGGTCGCGAGGGGATGCAAGAACACGACGATACAAACTTCTTAGGAACAAATAAGATCAGCGGGGAGTGCATGTCTGAAGGCAGAGATCAAAGTTGGTGGGCGAGCTCGGCGCACTCGCCATTTGCGCGGGGATCGAACAATACATTCCTATTACACGTTTGTCTCCTGACGCTTACATAGTATGATATGTACACCCCTGGTACATGCGTGGTACAAAACGAAATGATGTTGATATATTCAAGCCACGGGTGCGTCGAGAAGCCCCTGCGGGTTTTATCACACTCATAGCGGGGAGTAAGCGTAACAATAAATATTTCGTGCACACATAAATGTAATCACCGTCAGGTGCTCCAAGAAGAAAGCCACACAAACCGTCAGATCACGGCCGATATCTCGCACACGAATGAGGTGCATGGGCGCAGGAATAATCATTGACAGGCTAGCATATGAAACCACTGTCAGCCGCACACAGCCGTATAGTAGGGAATGGTATTATCGCTGCGTAATGGCTCGTGTAAATGTGTGGAGTAGCATTAATGTGCAATGCGATGCAGAAAATCTAACAACCATGGTCCCCAAAAAAAGGGGCCAAGGGCGCAATCACCATTCGAATTCGCTGCAAAACGGGTGAGACAATCTCCCAGCGAGGATCGAAACAAAGTTTACCCAGTGCATTTCGCGAATAGGTAATCCTTGCCATTGATGTGGATCATGCCGTCTTTGAGAATGCATTTCCATTTGTTTTTCACTCGCCCGACCTACACGGTTTCGGTGAGACACATAACGTGTAAACCACTTCAACAGACCTTGTCATAAGTGCAGAAGACAATGTCTGTGTCTCCTTGCCCACCGTCCTCTGCGTCCTCCTCACCTTCGGTGTCAGAGTCATCCAAGTCACTATTTATTACTTCGTCCCCAGCCTGGGGCACGCTAGATGTTTGCGAAGGTTGAGGTAACGATGGATGGGAAGTGCGCGGTGCGTATGTTTGACTAGGCGGAGGAGATGGCGAATCCGAATCAGATGTTGATGGCCCATCGACTTGGGGGATCTGCTGACCTGTCGGACGTGTTGTCTGTGTAGCTGCCTGAGGGACAGGTGCGGGTTGTGGGGCTGGATTGGGCTGCTGTCCCGCAGTCGGAGCTGTGGCAGGCTGCGAAGGGGTGACTGCGGGTATGGCAGGGATGTAAGATCGCGGGGCGGCCGTGGGTCGCGCGAGATGTGGTGGGTGGGGAGGAAACGATAACACTCCTTGTTGTCCTCCCGGATATGTAGGCGCCTTCATGCCATTTAACTGCGGGCCCGGAAGTGGGGGTAGCGCATATGGAGCCATTCCAGGTGGTCCACTCAGGATATAACGACTCTCCGCCGGCTCCGTTTTCACCTGAGTCGATTGTTGTTGCGGTGGCGGTCCATAGGGGGAGGGGTAAGGAGGGTGATGTGGCATCATATGCATTGGATGAGGCGGGTAAACGGGGTGATGTTGGGCTTGTTGAGGCTGCGGGTCAAACTCGGCAACATGCGATGCGATGACCTTGCTCTCCCATTTCTAGGCGAGCGAGTTGATCAACTTGCCCACCAACACTGGACGACACGATCAACGGACACTCACATGCTGCAAATCTGCGAGGACGTCTTCGCTGACGCCATATTCATCGAATTCGGGCTTAATGGTAGCAATGACTTCGTCTATAACAGCGCGGTAGATGGAAGGCTCAAAAATTTCTCTGTTACCTGACTGGACTACTACAACCAAGGTCGGGCAAGCAGCTCACCACAATCTTATTTGACATTGTGAATGACGCCGACAATGCTAGGCACAGCAGACGAAGGTAGTGGGAGGCAGACAAGGTGCTTTTATACTTCAATGACTAACAGGACAAAGCTCGGAAATTCAAACTCAGCAGGGCATCAACATTGCGTTCCCACGCACGGACCAAAAGTCGAGGGCCTGTATCGTTTTGGAGTGTACCCGACGACACGCATTTCATGAACCAGTTCGATCAGACGTTTTCTAGGTGGTTACTGAATCCTGTATTTGCATCGTGCCTAACGGCAAAGATAGGTATTATCTTTACGCAAATGATGAGCCATCCTGCTGGTGAGCTATCCTTTTTCCTTCCCATTTTCGTCCGCAATGTTCGGAAATGACATTTGCCATCTCACAGATACCCACGAGCATCGTCATGCTTGGCCGACAAATCTATTGTCCTGAATCAACCTTTTGGTACTGCAGCATTTCCCCGCAACTCGGTGAGGCCATATCAGCGCGCTCGAAGATACTAACCTATCGTTATTCCTATTACGTATCATTAGGCAAATGGAATGCAATTCTCCCGTCCTTGTGGGCTGAAATACAACCGGGTTATATCTCTGAAGTTGTAACCAGTAATATTCGCGCCGATATCAGGGATGTCTTTTCATGTGGTAAGAGGCGGTGTGTGGATCTGGGGTCATGATGCATGATGATTCATACCCTGTACAGTACGTCAAAAAGTGGCTCTGTTATGAGGGACCTCACTAATGATCAGTTGTGGAATGTATTGGCGGTAGGCCGCTTAGAAAGGTAGGAGTCATTCTATTCTACTGCATTCTGGACCGGTTCAGTCATATCTGATCGAACCTCGTGTGCACTGATAATCAGCCTTCAGCCGCATAAGCCCCTAGATTTCATCTCAGCCAAACAGTATTACTCCGAGTCCGGTTGTTTTCGTTTTTCGGTTCTCATGCATATTGGAATAAGAGGAGCACCGTTTTTCCATGCCTCCTTTGAACCCGGACTCGCTGAAAAGCAGACGTATACGCTACCACTATGGAGCATATCTTGCGTCACTCAACGTTGGCCACGCCCTAACTTGTCTTTTCTAGCTGACTTTTGTTATATAGATCGAATTCTGCCTTGAAAGTTCCTGACGGACTACTCGTTGGCTCGGGTGTTTCTGTTGCGGACGCATCCATCCACCCGCAGGCCATCTATGACGGCGGATTAGGTGGAACGGAGATCCTACTGCGAATCGCAAACGGCGGAGCTGGCCAATCCGGCCTTATTGGCGCGTGGGCTGATGCCTACATCCAGTACTGCTACAAAGAGGGTATTACACCTTTCAAAGTTCGTCTTCAGTTACACTGTTTATTGCATGGCCGAAGGAGTACACAATCAGGTCGCCTGGTACCTTGGAGATACCACTGAAAGCCTTGGGTTTCTCGCTGCTGAACAAGTCGACGTGGCGGTTACTTACAATGATGCTGCGGAGAAGCAAGTGTGCAAAACGGGTGGTGCGGTAGACAGAGTGTATGGTTTCCGTGTGAGTGTTATTTTCGTATAACATGTCTCTGTATGGCATTTGACGATTATTGGGATTTCAGGACCACTTTTATCTTGTGGGGCCAAAATCGAATCCCGCAAACCTCAAAGTAGGTGGTGACGTTCTTGTAATGTTCAACCAAATCGTCGACCAAGGAAACAAAGATTTGGTGGTATGCTTCTCCGTTGTTAGAATAGAACCTCACGTTAAGGCATCGCAGACGCCCCCAAAAGAGCAGCCCGCTGTTCGTTTCCTATCCCGCTTTGACAAGAGCGCGACGAATATCAAAGAGAGCGAGCTGTACTGCAAGATCGGTCAGGTATATCACCGTAGCATGCAGACATTTCATTGAGGAGTGTTCAGCTAAGTTCCTTCCTAGGTTCCATGGGCGTTGGCGTACTCAAAATGGTACCACCAGTACCCGCGATTCCCACTTCAGGCTCTGTGGGCGGCCTCCGTCCTGCATGAATACACACTGACCGACAAGGGTACATGGCTTTCTTCTTGCGAGGAAGTCAAATACACTTTGACTATCTTTGCCGAAGGCCGGGATGATGAGAACGACCCGTTGTTGAACCCCGCACACGTTCTTCTGGGCAAGAAGCCTTTGAACGAGGGTATCGCGAAGAAGTTTATGGACTGGGTGAAACTCGATGATGGCGGGCAGAAGGTTATCCAGGAATTCAAGAAGGGCGGGGTACAATTGTACTCTCCAGCCCCAGCCGATAAAGATCTATGCTGCAAGGATTGTGAATGAACATGTTTCGATAGTCTAGTTGACGGGTGTTTTTGTACTAGTAAGATCGATAAGTATCATATGTCAAAATTTACAACGAGGGAGGAGCCGCGCGGGTGCAGATCGAGGACGCCTTCATAAAAAAAAACAGCTTTTTTTCTCTCTCTGCGCGCGAACACGTTCGTCCAGACCCCTCCCTATGTTTGCCAACGATGATCCTATTTACACTGCACAACAGTGAGGAACCGTGTACATCAACCGAGTGAGCCTTCTTGAACGGATATTTGCAGTGACCGTATTTCTCGCATGTGGGTGTTCCTGGAATTCAGTGGGTTATTTGCACAGAAATCTGAATGCAATCTATATTAAATAATGTTGGGCGCTCTTCAAGCACCAACGCACCTAGTACATTAGGCGGAGTCGTTAGCTGACTTCGTGAACACTGGTTATTGATAGAACTACCCGGAGAGATGTGAGCTCTCCCCATATAGTGTCTATACCTCCAGGCGCCGACAATCCGTCTTGCACAGATTGACTCTTAGGGGGTTACAGTTCGGGATGCACGACCTTACCGACAAAAGGCAGATTATTTCCCAGGTCCCTGGTCCCATGTGCCTTGGTGCGCTACGTGGGTTTCCTAGAGAGAACATTAGATCTTGTATAGTTCAAGGGACAAGGATGTTTCGTTGGATATAGCAAGAAGTTCATTTGCCTGATGCACTTGTACAAATAAACATCAACACGAGTGGCCTGCGAGAGCTCGTCCCAGTCATTAGAACTCGTTCAGCTCCAGATGTATGGACTACTTGCGACGTTCTTCTTCTGCGGCCTGTCGCGTGCAGCTACTGTCTTTCTCAGTCCGCAAGAATCCCTTCCATCACTTCTCTCTCAGCAGCAGACAAATCTTGTTCTGACTGCTCACCTTGGCCTTGAGCGGTTCGAAGTTGTCAATCAGCAAGACCGGTTGATCCATTTATTCAGGGAGCGCGAATTCGTCGGGAAAGGTGAACAGAGTGCCCTGTTCTTACTAGTTGACCAACTATACGCACACGGTGAGTAACGTAAAAGTCTTGTCCTGTTCACTTCTCACTAGGGTGTATTAGACATCATCCCATCGACCTTTGAGCCCTCCTTCTCCTTTTCTGCGAATCCAGATTCACTCTCATTGTTTATTGAGACATGCATTCAGCGGGCTCCACACGTATACACGCATGTCGTTGATGTGCCATCCGTCCCGAGCGAAGGCATCCCTCGCTCCCTGGACATCTTCTCTGCACCTACATCAGCCAATGAAGCATTCTTGGGCGAGATGACAACCCTCGCAAACTACCTCGACGCAACACCGAGGTCGGACCGTTTTGTAGCCCTTGAGCTGACCGGTATCTCCAAGCTCGCAACATCGTATGGTACATCCAGCGAGCAGTACAAACTCGCAACAGGAGCTTTGCGCGCTGCTCTCGAGGTCGCCCTGGCTGATTCGTCGATCCGTTTGGCGCTGATGGCGTACGCGCCAAGTACACACAAAAGGAGTCCCCAGCTTGGTCAACAGCCTCTAGGATCACTCTCCTCTTGTTTTAGTTCCGTCTTCGAATGCAGCAGTGCGACGAACGATTGCTCCGGACACGGACAGTGCACGAATGCGACAAGGGCAGGGTCGTCGTGTTTCGTCTGTAGCTGTGCGAGCACCGTTAACGAAGCGGGGAGAACTGAAAATTGGGCGGGTAAGAGGTGTGAGCGCAAAGATGTCAGCGGGTATGTATTCCGCTCCCGTATCTTACGTCTTTCGTTCACGGAACGCAATGATTTGCAGCCCGTTCGCCTTGATCACGGGTACCGTGATCACCCTAATTTTGCTAATAGCCGGCTCTATCTCACTGTTGTATGCGGTTAGCAACCATGAACTACCGAGCATCTTAACAGGGGGAGTGGCTGGGATTACGGAGAGAGTGAAGGGGAACATCGCGACACGTGCCGCTCTATAACCGTAATGTATTCAGTCGTTCGCCTCCTCTATCAGATCTCAACATCTCTTGGATTGTTGCAGAGCCATCTCTTCTAGTCGGGTTTTGAAAATCAAGCCAGCTGGCACCTGAACGAGCCATGATTAGATCAGATATACGATGCCCATCTCTTTTCCCGTATATTATCCATTTGGCGGGTTCCCACCGGATATCTCAATTTGTTCTAAGCAAAGGAGCTGTCTTCGAATTCTATGGAACGTTCGGCTCAGTCACGGGCATTGATAATAATTCTGCAAGGGAGCGTTTCGGGTTTAGGTGCAAACGACACACTGTTCCCCAGAAGTACTGAATCTACCGATATACACCGTCGCCATATTTCCCGCTGAATACGCTAGAGGCAACGCTGGATTGTACTTCATGTTAAGATTACTCAAGCATGTCACACTTCGTCGGCTATCTTTGCTGAAGCCATGATGTTCCCCGACAACCTGTGGTTCCTTCACGCACGACGTTAGGTGCGAAGACTACGAATGAGGAGACTAGGAAGAACACTCTGGGCTGGATGAAACTACCCGAAAGAATTGCGCGTGCCTTCGTTCTCCATCAATTCGAACCTTACTCATCTCGCCTCTTTCGCGGCCGGCGAATCTTGCTTAGATCGTTTAGCATGACCTTGGACTGTTCCTGGACTACTGAACGTTTGAGAGGATATTATCGTTCAAGGTGCGCTGTATTGGATAGCGAACTTCTGTCTGTGTCGAATGCATCACAGTCACTTCACCGGCATAGTTTGTTGCAAGAGACGTGCAGCTCGGGAAAATACAACAAACGAGTGCTTACTATGATTGAAAGGCGTAAAGAACCACACTTGAAGTGAACTTGCGCCATGGTACTACTCAACAGCACTATGGAAGATCATTTCATAGCTGTACTAGATATTCGGAATCCATTTTCTCTGTACATGCCACCCTCAGATTTGCAAGTTCGATGTTGACTGCTCCCCAGGAGAGCTGGTTTCGGTTTCGCCGAGCAAGACGACTCAGCGGCTCCTTATTCCAGACACTCAGATCGACTGCCTTCAGTGCAGGGTAGAGCACATGTAGTATGCGCGCAACGGAAGCTGGCGAATTGATGGGAGAGTTCCCCAGACGGAGGTTGTGAAGAAGGACGCTTGAGCGAATGTCGCGTCCAGTAGTGCAGGAAGCTAGGTCTGTCATGTTGACAACGAAAGACAGTGCCCTCAGCTGAGGGCAAGAGTTGGCGAGATGAAAGAGTGATCGCAAGGTCGGTAGAGACGCGATGGGGTGGTGGACGTAATTCGAGAGGGAGAGCTCTTCAACCTGTGGCCAAGCAGAAGCTAGTTCTGCGACGTCATCGTCGTCCAAAGAGAAAGTAGAAAATCCATCCAAAACAATGAAGCGAAGGTGACAAAATCTGAGTAGAGGCCTGACGTCGCGTACGGTAGTCATGGAATCTGGGGTAGGAAAATGGGGGTTAACGAGGCAGAGACTGAGCCTGGCAAGGCAATCGTGCGAGCAGGCCTCTGTAAGAGCTACAAACAACTCTCTTAGACCAAACGGTGTTGAAAACACTTCTTCTGCGTCGAATACATCAAGCATGAAATCCGTTAACGTTAGATGGAGGCCCTTTAAACAGGACGTTGCGGTCGATAACTGTGCAGCGTATAGATGAAGATATTGAAGGCGAATAAAATACGATTCTTGAAAACGGCTGGGTCGAGAAGATGACAAGAACATGTGCTCTGAAGCACATGCAGTTAATGATACCAAGTTCTTTCCTTGACGAAGGTGTTCCATAGCCGATACAGTCAGGTCGTCGCATGAAAGTTGCTCGAGGTTGGTCCAATGACAAACTGATGTTGATAGGGCATTCGTGAGCCCATTATTAAGAGCGGGGTTCTCTGCCGAAATCGATATGTCAATGATGCTTGGACACAGGGTTCCCAGGGAGGCCAACATCGTAAGGCTGGTCGGATCAGTGGCGAATTCAGCGGATAGCGAAGTCAATGCGGGACCGCATAAAAGGCGGAAGAAGGGTAACATTTTCAAGTGATTGTTAGGATACCATGCGACAGCTCGTAGATTTGGGAAGAAGGAGTCGGGGTTAGGTGGATTAGAGAGAGACGGGAACCCGTCGGGCAGATCGTCGAGCATAGACATGCCAAGTGATCGCGTGCGTATTGAGTATCTGCGTAGAGCTGCCCATTGTTGCGGGGTCGGGCACTGAACGGGAACGCGGTTTACAAGGGAGGAAATAAAAGGTGGAATTTGGACTTACCTGGTGGCTCTTCCCGGACATTAAAAGACGGACAAAGGGGTTAATACTGTACAATTCACCCCACAGCTCATCCAGCGCTGGATCATGGAGCGCGTGACAGGTACGCACAACAGCGGGGAGGGTTGGATGGTCTAATATTGCTAGTAGACCACATATCTCTCGGAAGACCTCCGATATAAGTAGAGCGCGGTGCATTCTGGCGTTTAAAACCTCGAGGAAGTGCAGAGATTGTTTTTAACGCAGAGAAAAACGTTTGGGAACGAGGGCAATGCCTGGTTTACCTAAATGTCCGCAGTGGATACTCGTGTGATCGCTTCGGGATTACATTTGTGAGGATCTGGACAACTTACCGGTCCTGAGGGTCATGTCCACAGCTCCAATATTCGGAGAGTCGGAATACTAAGCTTTCACACACCCTTCATACACGACGTATCGCTCACTTTGACCTAAACAAATCATGGTTGAAGCCGTGCATCACCATCGACCGACGCTCAAGCAGGTAGGCAAATATCACAACGTATCCACGACGGATCTCCCTTATCTATGCTCTTAGCAAAACAAACCTTTCAAATCAAAACATGCTACAAAATCAGCTCTTAAAGAGCGTGCAAAAGGTGTGTTTATCGTATCTGTACTACCTGTACCTAATGTCTTTCATAAGGACGCACTCAACGTCCAAATCCAAAATCACCCGCTGTGAGCACCGCAGCTCAGGCCCGTCTGAATCGGCGCAACACACAAAAGCAAGTTCAATCTGCAAAGCGTGCTGCATTGATTGCGTCGACACGCATATTCAATGGCGTGGATGGTGCTCCTCGCATTGTCGCGGTCATTCCCTTGTGTGAAGACGTCAGTGCAGTTGACGCTGTCCGCGCACTTGCAGTATCTGTTACAGAGGACGTAGATGGTATTGACGAGGGTTCACCAATATGGAATATGAGGTGTGTGCTCGAGTGGGATGATTCGCTTCTCGTTATTTCCATTCACCATTCCGTTAGGGCTCATCGCTTTAAGACGTCCCTGCAGTACATCCCAGTTCGATATGGCCAACACTGGGAAGCGCTAGATGCCACCATGGCGGCTGACTACGTCCTTTTTCTGCTCAGTCCGACTGTTGAGGTTCCCGAAGCCGGCGACACCCTGCTTCGTACGTTACAAGCACAGGGTCTCCCTACCATCCTGTCCGCGATTCCACCCGACTCATCTACATCTTCATTCGGTCCTAAATCGCGCGCCGCTATACTAAAATCCTTGCTCTCGTTTATGCAGTACTTCGATCCTTTGCAGCGGCGAGTGTACGATTTGTCTTCACCCTCCGACTCGTTGAGTGCGTTGCGCTCCCTGGCTGAGGGACGACCAGGCGATGTGCGGTGGCGATCTGAACGAACATGGGTCGTAGGCGAAACCACTGAATGGGAGGACGGGGTCTTGAAGGTGACGGGGGTGGTACGGGGAAATCGTCTCAGTGCCAACAGGCTCGTGCATCTACCCTACTTTGGAGACTATCAAGTGACCAAAGTGCGTGTCCATCCCTTTTGATGGTGGTGTTTGGGTTGACAACTCGCACCACGGGTAGATCATGTCTGCTACCACTACGCAATCGAGACCCCACAAAACGACTTCCATGGAGGTGGAGCCGCAACTTCTCTCGGAGCGGGTTCCTTCTTCAGCGGATTCTATGATCTCGACCAACGTCCCCGATGAAATGGCGAATGAGCAAACGTGGCCAACCGAGGAGGAGATTGCTGCTGCGGGAGGGCGAGAAGAAGGTATGGAGGATGCGGAAGTACCTGATGCAAAAAAAGGCACTACCCCGAAAAGAATCAAGCGCGTACCCAAAGGGATGAGTGAATACCAGGCCTCTTGGATCGCTGACGAGACGGACGAGGAAGATGCGGACGAGGAAGAAGAAAACGAACAAGATAATACAGTCGCAGAAGAA
>JBBPUC010000311.1:0-26562 GCA_038094375.1 Tubosaeta aff. heterosetosa | reverse complement strand
GCAAGGTCGTCCTCAAGCGCACCCCCTCGGAGGCCTGCCTCTTCCTTCATAACTTGCAGCTCCATTGATATAGAATCAGTCTTGTAGTGATCGAGCTTGTTGATTTCCCACAGAACTTTCTGCATCCGGTGTAGCGCATCGATTTCATGGATAGTCGCTGAGACATGGGAGACAATAGAATCTCTACACGCCACTCGGGCTACATAGAGGTTGCAGAGTAGTTCATCGGGCAACTCACTCAAGCCCTTCCTGAAAATTTCTGCCCCCTAGTTTCTCGCTGAAATCAGCATACATTGTACAAAAATAGTCATAGTTCTGACCTGGAGTACATCATCAAGTGTTGGGGCAGTAAATGCTGAGACGCCTAGCGATCTCAATGCATACTGCAGCTCAAGAGATCTGTTGGAAGGGCGGAGATATGGGGTAAACCTTCTTCCCTTCCTCAGCTCATCAATGGCATCGGGAACAGTGGATTTGGCTTTCCCTCTAGGCAGGGGTAGAGAAGGGGGTGGACACGAGGTAGCTCGAAATGAGGAGATATTCAGTAAGTGGCTTTACTCTCTGTTGCTGGCTGGGCACTTGCGACAAGGGGTTTAAAGTACAGACTCATCAATCACAAGAGGTAGAGGTGGATTGATACTGGTTAAGGGAAGGTGGGACGTGCTTTCAGGCTGGTTCTCCATGCTGGTTATGTGTGTTGCCCAAGGCAGGTGGGTACGAATCAGAGTGACTTCAAGTGGAGCTTAGATGTGTACTTCGCATCGCTGTTATCCTACGACAATGATGGATGGATTTGTACCGTATGCTCTGTTCATTCCATATTGTAAACATACTGACTACTCAATTTCAGTGTGCCAGTCTATTGTCCTAGCTGTAATGTTTCGTTCCCATCGCCTGCCTCCTTATCAAATCACTTGTACTCATCCACATGCATCCCATTGCCTTTGAACACTGATATCCCCATTCCTGTCCCCCCGCCCTTTTTCCGGCATCCAGGAGAAGATGTGGGTGGTTATTATCGAACATCAGAATCAGGATATGTCTTTGGGAAAGGTGAAACATTGATGGACAGGCTACAGAGGGATAAGTATGAGACTTTGCGTGAAGATTGTGCATACTATCCTTTCAAAGACGCAGGGGAGTGGGAGTTGGCCAAGTTTCTGTCAACACATCTCAACCAGTCGGAAATTAGTAAGTTTTTGAAATCTGAATGGGCATGTCCATGATCAATCCTCCTTGTTCTCACTGACAAACACTTTCAGTTTGCAACTCGACCGAAACCCTCTTTCAAATCTGCTGACCAGTTGCGGGGGTGGCTAGACAAGCTACCTCATGGCCTGGAATGGAAGGTTGATACAATTACGATTCCAGAATGTTCAACTACTCGACCAATCTGTCTCATCTGGCGCGATCCAAAAGCTGTTGTGGAGGATTTATTCAGCAATCCTGTCTTTGCGAAATATATGACCTATGATCCATACATTGCCATGCTGTCATATACCGTTCCAACTCCAGACCAACTCCGGTGCGATCTCCTTAGATTCGCATCACCTGACTTTCAGAGCGCGTGACATTACCTCATTTAGTTTAGATTAGATTATGTAACCAGACTCTGCACCACTCCGGCTATCTGTATACCCGGTGCATAGCTCCGGTACCGTTTACTTCTTCCTCTGTCTTACTCATAACTTAGTCACTCCACATTCTATATTAGTAATCTGTAGTAATTCTGGTGCATCTCCGCACTATATAAACTCGTAGATAGACTCCGATGTACTTTAGTCAGAATATCGAATTAGTCCTCTGGTACTCCGCCCGAGAACTCCTTAGCTCCTAACTCCTTAACTCCTTAACTCCGAACTCCTAAGGGCCCAAACTTACGCAAGGGCGCGACACACAAGTCCTGCGCCAAGGCCCACCAACCCCGACAACTCCTCAACTCCTGACCCCTCAGAGTTCCTCCGGAGCATCGGAGAACCGAACTTAACACATGCGAGGAACAGAGAGAGTACAGTGAGTTCTTTTCAGCAGATCAGGCGCATCAAATCCAGGTACACTTTTCCAAGATTTGTGACTCTGGTTTTTCTGACTGTCATCAACAAAGCGAGCTTCCCAAGGGCACCATAATAGTTTCTATCATTCTTGCATCCGACAAAACTCCTGTAACACGCCATACCGGAGGCCTAGGGATGCATCCGGTTTTCATGACCATTGGAAATATCCAGTCGGATATCAGAATGCAGGCAACATCACATGCTTGGCAATGTATTGCCTTCTTGCCTGTCCCGAACTTTGAAGTACATCCTGATTTCCAGTCCCTCTTATCTGCACATGTCTTCCATCGTTGTATAGATATTGTCTTTGCGTCACTCAAAGGTGTTGCGCTACATGGCGCTCCCATGATAGACGCCCTTAGATATATCTGTAACTGCTTCACACCCCTTACACCCTGCATTGTTGATCTACCTGAAGCACAACTCATTGTCGGTGTCGCCAAAAACGCATCCCCTGTCTCTACCGTGTCCTTGTCAGAATTTGGTGATTCTTTCCTCCACCCCCCTCAAACTGCTATGGATATTTTACAGGCAATCCAGGATTTATATGACAAGACGCATCCATGGGATTTGGCGACATTTCAGAAAAAGACAAAGGTGATCAAACTACTTGGTGTCCATCTACCTTACTGGCGGGACTGGAGATTTGCAGACCCCACCTACTTTCTGAATGGTGAAGTTCTGCACACTTGTCACAAGTTTTTTTTCGATCACATCCTCAAATGGTGTAAAGAAGTGTATGGCCATAATGTCCTCGATACTCGTTATAAAACTCAGCACAAATGGATTGGCATTCGTCACTTTAACTTGGGGGTATTGCATATTAAACAGATGACCGGTCGTGAACATCGGGACATCCAGCGAACCATTGTCCCGATGATCGCAAAAGCGTCTCCCCAAGTCACTCCCCTCCTTGTCTATTCTATACATTCCCTTGTCGAGTTCATTTATAGAGCACAAAATCCCACCCATACCGATAAGTCAATTGCTGAGATGATCGCGGCATTAGATGAATTCCATACAATGAAGCAGGCTATTGTTGATGCTAGAGCACGCTGAGGTAGCAGTGGAGTGAAATCGGATTTCAAGATCCCAAAGCTAGAGCTTATGCAAAGCTTTATATGCAATATAACAAACAATGGGTCACTTATGCAGTATACTGCAGATGTCACAGAACGCCTTCTTATCGACCACTGCAAGGCCCCATTTGAGAAGACCAACAAGCAAGCAAACTCTTTTGTTGATCAGGTTGTCGCGATTCTCAACCACAAAGAAACCATCCATCAGTTTAATCTGTATCTTCTACTCCGTCATTCAACACAGCCCCTTGAAAACATAATCATCGCCGAGAATGAGGAGGTCACTACTATGAACCCATTTGCTTCCTTTGTCTCCCGTATCCTTCCTAACACAGAGACCACTTTTGAGGCTGGCCCCTGCCCCTTTTGCAACCACTTCACAAACCCAAAGGGTTTCATGTCAACTAGTGGAGTGATCGCATTCCATGTTACTATACAGCCAGACCGCACAGCAATTACACTTGAAGATTTCCAACGCGACTACCCCTTCCCATATGTTATCCAGTACATCAATGATTATATCTACAGAGCTTCTGGTGGGCAACCAACGCCATTGTGGTCCCCTTCTTCAGGAAAGTTTAGCGTATGGCACAAGTGCCATGTTCAACAACGTTCATCTTTTCGCTCACGCTACCTGATGCGCAGTCAAGTCATTCAAGCAATTCCATGCTCTGAACAGGTTCCGTTTGGAGCCCATGATGCAGTGTTACTCAACCATCCAGATTCTAACATGGCAGGTAAGTATTTATTACTTTGCCATATGTTCTTCGGATGCCAAGTGGACATTTAGATGTTGCTCGCATCAAGGCCATATTTTCTCCTACTGGCAAGGATACGTTTCCCACGTATCTGACATGCCCCCTTCTTTTTGTCGAGTTCTTCACTGTTTGTGCCACTCCAACAGATGGTCATGAAGGTGTAGGCCTTTACAGAGTCCAATGTCTGCCTACCAACAGCCTTGCAGTGGGTCCATCAAGGTCTTATGGGGTGGTACAAATGATGGATATCATATGTATATCCCCTTGAGCTTGTCCCTGTCTTTGAAACTGCAATTGCTGAGATTCATCTGTCAAAGGATTCATGCCTCGAGGCATATTCACAATACTATGTTAACTCATTTGCCGACAAGGAATCCTTCAATGTAATCTGTTAGTATCTATGTAGCTGTTGAATATGCATCATTCTTTGTGCCAACCTGCCCATCCCCAGAGATGAAGTAATCAACTGATTATCACGACGATGCTGAGTTTGCACCCATGATAATCAGCATTCCCATGAGATCTATCCAAGATCTACTGCAAGCGAGAGTGCCGTTGAGGACAAGGGTCAAACATATCTAAATGGGGACACTTCCCAAAAAGAAACACTGAAAATGCATTTTCAAGACTTTTCGGTTTGTTGATGTAGACCGATCACATGACAAAGCCCGATTTGTGTGACAATCAAAGGTTAATGTAGCTACATCACACATTACAAAATTTGCCAGAAATAAGTTGTCTAGAACTACACAGTCAAATTTTCATTGCTTTGAGTTCCTTTCTAGTATCTCAGGAGCGAGAGGAGGTGATTTTTTTGTGGTTATGAAGATTATATGTTGCACAGCCAAATGTTTGCCAGAGGCATCTGTAAAGCTGCGAAATCATGTCACTCTTACGCTGTCAATTGGGTGAGATTCTGGTGTTCTCATTGGTTGAAAAGTGACTGTACTATCCCACCAGTTCGGCAGTCATGTTTGTCACAAATTGTCACACATCATTACTCAGCTGAATTTTAGACTCAGCCCTGCCGTTGACAGTGCGACATCAACATTAGCAAACCAGACGAGTAACGTCAACGCTTAATAGTCCTTTGAAGACCATTTGAGGGCTCTGATTGGTCGAATCTGCTTGTCACCAAGCCTTATAAGGAATATTCATAATACAAACCTGAACTAACCAAATGTGCACGCTCGTCGAGCACTCTTCGAGCACTTAGAAAATGCCAATGAAGCGCCGAGTAATGGTCAATTTATGTTAACTACAAAAATGATGGGATTCATGTATGTATGCCATATCTAATTAAAGGACATTTGCCCGGAACCATGGAAAGTATGGTCATAAAGATTAGTGTGCAAATGTACTGCATCGTTTTCATTCGTTCAACTTGGACAGTACTCATAGATTGTATTAACTAATGTGCATGATCTAAAAAGATGAGTGTTGCGTGTATTTATTGTAGTGCTGAACTGGTGGTAGGTGCTGAACCGGTGGGAGGGGATAGTACTGCTATGTAGTAAGTTTTCTGGTTATTCAGTTGAATACAAATTCTAATGAGATGCCGTATGCATTCTCTGTGAACAGCATTGCACTGGTATCATCCAGTGTGTCATATGTACTGTAGGATTGATGTAGATGCGACAGAGGACAAAACGATACCTAACATCATTTCAGTGTGCATTACGATATTGGCCTTGCATCATGTTTCCTAGGCCGCTTTGCAACTCCATCTGGGTGCAAGGGGAACTGGCCGGGCGACAGCTGCATCATGGTGTGGGGAGGAGAAAGAGTTGGGGTGAATCTGGGGTTTTAAATAAATAAATTTGCAATGTATCTGGGCTTTGACTCAAAGGAATTCAAATATCAAAACGTGACTCCCCTATTTTCCGTGATCTTAGTCGCATCGGCGTTGCATTCAAATATGCTTGCAAAAGCCTTACAGTAAGTGAGGGCAAAGTTGGTGTAAATTACTGGGACAGACAAGTCAAGTGATAGCAAGTTATTGAGCAAGGATAGACTCTACGATCAAGGTCCCACAGCGGGAATCACTTGGTTTGCAGCCTCCTTGAGTACCAATTGCGTCAACTTGTCCTTCTGCTTCATCGCCTTCCTCTCCTTGCGTTTCGCCTTCCTCTCCATCTTGGTAGCGCGCTCCACCGTTAACCATCTCCGCTTCTTGTCCGCTTTGCGTTCCTCCTCCATCTTTTGTCTAAATTTGAACACACCCTCGGCGCGTGCGATCCTCGCCGGACGGCCATTCAAGTTCATGAGCTCTCGTTCGACAAACTTTTTGAGGAGCTCGGTCCTGCGGACCTTGGCAGCTTGCCACCTGGCTTGCTTCTTAGCTCGACTGTGCGGGTTCGAAAGCTCCTTGGCGACGTGGTACTCCATCGGTTTGGATTCGTCAAAGGACCTCGGTTGAGGGCTGAACAACGCTTTTATATACGCGTTTTCGTCGGCTGGATTGGTTTTTTTGACGTCCGGTTGTTGGTAGGTGATCTTGAGAACGGCATCTTTTGCAGTATCATAAAACGGGTTGGCTATGCGCGTGTTATGCTCAGCCCAAGGTATCCAGGAAATGACATGACACACCTTCTGGGCGTTCTGGGAATTCGTGCTTTGGCCACGGTACCACGAGTGGTATTCTGCTGTTTTTCTTGACATGGGCAGGGACTGTCGCAAGCGCAATGCGCTTCCAATCGAACCGATGGAGTGCGGGATGCCAATAAGGGTCTCTCACTCCAACACGTTGCGCAAACACTCTATCATCGAGTGTTTCTCTCGCCGCAAAGCAAATGGTGAGGATACTCACTGGATTTCCCTCTCCTTTCCATTCGGTCTCGTGACTTTATGAGTGCCCACGAAGAGCTGACACCTTGAGTAATGCACACTCCTGTTGACTGGCGCCCTATTGGTAGTTGCTTCCTGTTGTGGTGATTGGAGGCAGCTCCCAGATCGGCCAAACATTCAACGAACCTTGGTAATACCTTTGAGGAACACACGGTTCGAGAACTTGTTTATGCTCAGAACTTCGTGGACCTTGCTTCCTTCACCACGGACGCGTATCTGGTCACCGGGGACGATGTTCCAGTACTTGATACGGTCCTTGGCCGGGACTGCCTTAATGCCAGGGTCATAACGTGACCGTTTTTCTAGCCAATGCCTTGGAACAGGAAGGAGGTGTCTAAAATTCTTTGTCCATGGTATCTTGGTGGTAGCTTTGAGGACTTGTACCCGTGAAAGCGACATGTAGTCTGCGGAACACTGGACAGACGCGACAAGCACCAAAATTTTGCTGACTAAGCAATTACCCCTGTCGCAAATACTCTAAGTTACATCAGGCCGCAGCTACAGGTCCAGCTTTTATCCCAGTCCATGCTGCCGGTGCGGTGCTCGACTCTTCCATCTCAAGTGTCTGGAAGTGGTATGAGTATCGTCGCCGATATGAGCCGAACAAACCAACCTCGAGTAACATTCCGATAATGTTGTCCACCTCTGATGGCGGTACACCTCCACAACCAGCGCCAATCAGCCTCCTGTATTCAGCCATTCGCCCACCGGTCCCTGCCTTGGCTTGGAATTCAATCAACTGATCGAACAGTCCCTTTCTCCGCTTGCGGCGATGACCGAGCTCTTCCCGCATCATTTCGGAGACTTCCCTAATCGCATCTTGATCGGCCGGCGCGTTAGCGTACAAGGCAACAAGATCTGTGATGTCCTCCTCCTGGGGAAGCGCTTTCCGCTTCCCCTTGTTCTTATCCTTGTCCCTCTCCTTCCCCGGTTCCGTCGCCTCCACCTCGGCATCATCGTCCGTCCGATAAGGTACAGTCATGGGCGTGATCTTGAGCTCCCCGTCCGCCACGTCCCGGACCGATTTTTCCCGGTTCTCTTCGTCCTTGACCCACTTCTCCCAACCCAATCGATACCTTCTGCCCATCTTGCCCAGCAGCTGGCTTTCGAGCGCTGACAACAACCCTCTCGCTAGCTGTAGTCCTTCTGCTTGCGTCCTGAGCTGGTTGACAGCTCGGTGGCTCTCGAGAATCTCCTGTTGAATATTTTGTAAGAGTGCATGGGCCTGGTTCATGTTCCGCTCCTTGTCCTGGAGTTCGTGGTCAAAAGAGGAAGCCAGCCCATCAAGCATGCCCGTCATGTCGCTGATGCATTTCGTGCTCGCCTTCTGGGCGGATACCGAATGATGTAATGGCGCGCTCGCAGTGATAGGAGGGGGAACGGTAGCCAGAGGGTACGCGGCTTGCGCATTACGAAATGACATGGCCGAAAGCCGGGTGATCGGTCCAGGAGAAGACCGGAAACGCTCGTCCTCGAGGATGTAGTCTTCTGTGCTCTTTCCGTCACGGTTCACGATCTTGGGATCTGCGCCATGATCGATGAGAAGTTTGACGAGACGCTTGCTTCTACAGCGGGCAGCCATGGTCAACGCGGTCTCGCCATCCTCATCCTGGAAGTTGATTACATCCGCTAGTTCCTGAGGATAATCCGCCAGGCGACTAAGGACTGTCTCCATGTAGTAACGCGCCGCGTGCGTCTTGCCCTTGGACATGGCGACATCGACGATGTGGTGGAAGACGGTCCGATTGTAGTTGTCAATGTTGAGAGTAGAACGATGGAGGAGTTCGTACAACTCGGGGAATTTTCGCACATCGTAATTGTTTGCAAACATGACACTGCGCATGAGCGCGGTCTGTCCAGCCTTGTTTACTTTGAATATATCGGCCCCAGCCGTGAGAAGTAGTTTCACGATGCGGAGCCGGCCCATTGCTGAAGCCCAATGCAGTGCAGTGTGACCGTCGTCATCGATGGCCATATTCGCGTCAAAATCGGGTGGAGGAGAGATGAGAATTTGTGGAATTTGGTTTGTGTCGGAAATAAAGTATTCGAGGATCTGATCACTATAAGCGCGCGGATCATCCATACCGTTGGCCTGTGTGGCGATGTCATCTTCGGAAGCATCGTCCAGGCGCTCGTGGTGACGTCGTGGCGCCCTGCGTCGCCTGCGATCTTCTGACATGTGGTCATATACGTCAGCGATGGGAGAGGGCGTGCGTGAACTGGATGAGCCACGTGAAGGGGAAGACGTCATTGAGCCATCTTCTGAGGCGGGTTCAGTGAGCACGTCCGGTTCCGAATCGTCTTCGGCGTCGGGCTGACGGCGGGCACGGGCTCCAGCGGGGACGGGAGCCGGTTCTGGGACAGAAGCCGCAGCACGACGAACGGGTCTTGCGGCAGAGGCAGATGCCACGAGGTGTTTTGGAGCGAGGGGAGGGCTCTTTGCAGCAGGCTGGAATTCGATGATGGGACGAAGGGCTGCGTCACAATTGTACTGCCTTGCCAGAGCGAGACCACGCTCGAGAGGTATCCATGTCCCTGTAGAAACGTCAGAGCGAGCACTGAATGGAAGAGAAGGAATGACCCTGATATTTCCCATAACCGCCTTGTACTTTCTCGTGTTCACCCTTTTGGACCTCACGTTCGAGAACACGGGTGCGCTGTGGCTTGTCGAAGCCAGCGACTTTGAGTATCTGGGTCGCGTTGAGCCAGGAGTCAGAGCGGCGGCGCATGACCGCAACGCCTTTACACAACCTGGGCGCGATGGATGGGCATGTGTGAGAGAGTGTGGGCGGCGACGTACATTTCATACACGGGGATCCCGCTGTAGGTCGCCTGGAAAGTAGATGAGCGGGAGACATCGAGGACAAGGAAAGAGTAGACCTTGAATATCTGATTGTCTGGCATGGTGCTGGGAGTGGGGATGATACGCGTGCCCAACAAAGGCAAACAACGCGGTAGACTACACTACAGTCTAACTCAAAAGATATCTACCGGGCACCCGGAGACATTCTGCACTCATTTCATGGCACCGATCCTCGTTCGAAGAGAATCAGCGAGTCGCTTATTCTCTTCGAACGAGGATGGGGTACTCGGCAGAGTTGTTTATTTGCGAGTGTTTTGTCAGAACGCGACGGTCACGGGACTTGTTTCCTTTTCGAAGGTGTCCTTCTTTGCCTTTCTCGAGGCACGTTGCCACAGCCCGCTATTGTCGCGCTCGTCCCCCTCCAAATGCCCCCCCGCTGCGAGCCACTCTGCCATTTTGGCGACAGGCATGTTCTCCTCCTCACCCCTCTCTGTCCTACTCACCTCCAGCCAGGCTCTACTTTACCACCTTTCCACACCCACCGCCCAGCCCACACGCACTCAACAACCAGCCAGATTCCGGCCCTCCCCGCGTACGTGCTCGGCCAAGGGGCGGCCCATCCGCTTCCCCCGACGATGACGCCACATACTACTACTTCACGATCGACGACCAGCTCCTCTATCTCTCGTTTTTCCAGGACTGGGGCCCACTCAACCTCGCGATGGTCTACAAGGCTTGCATCCTCATCCACGAACTCCTGGAAGTGCGTACACCCCTCCTCCAACACGCCCGTGCCCTGATCCCTCCATGATAGGACAACGACCTCCAGTCCCATCGCCTCGTGTTGTACTCTTCCGACGACCCCCGGCGGAAAGCGAATGCCGCGCTGCTAATGGCACTTTATGTCGTACGTGTGCCACCAAATTCCCATCCCTATCTTCACTCTCCCCAGATGATCGTACAGCGTCGTACACCGTGGGAAGCCTTCCATCCGGTTGCTGAGATCGAGTTCATGCCCTTTCGCGACGCCGGCCGTGGTCCTTCCGACTTCAATCTCAGCATCCAAGATTGTCTATGGGGCATGTGGAAGGCTATGCAGAACGGTCTGTGCGATATGAACGAGTTCAGCGCGGAAGAGTATGAGTTCTACGAGAAAGTCGAGAATGGCGATTGGAACTGGATAACGCCCAACTTTATCGCATTCGCTTCCCCTGTGGATTCTGCCTGGATCAAGAATCAAAAGGAAGCAAAGCAAGCTGCTGCGGATCGCTCTTCCCCATCCCGGCCAGGAACCGCGAGCCCCACTCGTTCCCCCGCCACTAACCTAGCCCTCCAGCGCAAACTGTCCACCCCTTTCTGCAACTGCCTCAGCTACTTCGAGAAACATGGCGTAAAGCTTGTCGTCCGCCTGAATACCGAGTTATATGATAAACAGCTGTTCCTCGATTGCGGTATAAACCATCAGGAACTCTATTTTGACGATGGCACCAACCCAACAGATGAAATCGTACGGACATTTATCGACATGTCCGATGTTATTGTGGAAACCGGTGGAGTAATTGCTGTTCATGTGCGCCATTTTCCTCTTCTTGACTCTTGTCGCTCTTCGGATACGTGGTAACAGTTATCCATCAGTGTAAAGCAGGTCTGGGACGAACAGGCACCTTGATCGGTGCCTACCTCATCTGGAAATATGGCTTCACGGCCTCGGAAGCGATTGCCTTTATGCGTATCGTCCGCCCAGGAAGCGTAGTGGGGCCCCAACAACAATACATGTACCTCAAACAGCTCGAATGGGCAAAATGGGCGGCAATGGATGAAATAAAACGGGTTCAGGCCGCCGCCGCCACAGCTGCGGTACCGGTCGTGACACCCGTAACCCCACCTGCAGAGCAGGATGAGGAGATGGGAGAGGATGGCAGGACTACACCAACCGCTCACGGGGTTGCGCCCGTACCCTTGCCCCCAGTGACGCCAAGTCGACACGTGGCTGCAGCCGCAGCAAAGGCGCATGCGATCGCACCACCTGGGCAGCCACGCAAAACACCGATGGCGAAACGCGTAGCAGTGGATTCGGATGATGAAGCAGAGGAGGCAGACGATACCCTTCCGGCGCTTGGCGCAGCGCCGCCCGCAATACGGCAACGTGTCAAGACGGCCGTGCGGCAAACAGGCGCAAGGGGAACGGCGTCGGAGCAGCGACCGACGCGTGTGCTGCGGTCTGCGGTTGCAGCGAGCCGGAAACCACCCTCGGCGACCAGCACGACCAAGTCGTCGCAGCCACCGAACAAGATACCGAGGCTGGCAGGGACGACCACGCGGACGGCGGCCCGGGGGGCTGGTGCGCCTTCGTCGCGTCGAGTCCCCCAACCGCCACCGTCGCCAACGCCGTCGAGACTGCCCACGTTGGCAAAGCGGAATAATGCAACGAATACCCTGGCGGAGATGGCTGCAGGAGGCAAGTCGAAGCCGTCGTCGAATGCGTGGATGACGAATGGTGCATCTGCCGTTGTCGTCCCGGCGTCCAAAGCCACGCAACGGCCTGGACCACGCCCCGTACGGCGGAGGAGGAGTAGCTTTAGCGCCGCGGATGTTGTCGCATAGCAGGGATTGTGCTTGGCTTTCATCAACGCTGTCTTCATTCCTCGTCGGTATTTATCATGATCTCGTACCCAATGGCATTGTAAATGGTCTAGCAATCTTCATCCACATATCCACACACTCTTGCTTGTGTACATCCACTCTTCAATGATAGCAATCAAGTAACTAAGCCACAGCCCCGGAATATCTGTGTACGCACTCGAAAAACCATTTGAGATCTTCTGGGTCTACGCCCGGGGTGATGCCATGTCCCAGATTGGTGATCCAACCGGTGGTAGGACGCACGGTGCGGAACTCGGCGCACATGCGCTTCACCTCGCGCTCGATGGCGTCCCGGCCACCGTACAACACAACGGGGTCAAGGTTGCCTTGCAAAGCGACGTCTGGTGGGATCGCCCCGTCTCCAGGATCAACCGTCCACTCCAGACCGATGGCGTCGTACGTCGCCGTCGCCGCGAGCGCCGGCGAAGCCCCCTTGGCAAATAGGATGAGCGGCACACGCGGTAGCCCACGCGCCGCCAGCTGCTCCCGCACACCCTGCGCGATCCGCTCGACATACTGGAGCGAAAACAACCGAAAATCGTGCGGGGCGAGGTCCCCGCCGTTGGAATCAAACACCTGGAGGACCTGGCGCACGTGAGGCCACGTCCACGGGGTGCGAGAGACAGTACCTGTGCGCCCGCGGCGACCTGCCCGACCAGGAACGTGACGCACGCCTCGGTGAGGAGCTGGAGCAGCGCGTGCGATGCATCTGGGTGCCTGAAGAGCCACGTCTTGGATTTCTGGAGGGTCTTGCTCGCGCCGCCCTCGATCATGTAGGACATGAGCGTCCAGGGGGCGCCGCAGAACCCGATGAGGGGGACGCGCCCCGCGAGGCGGTGACGGGTGAGTGTGATGGCGTCGTACACGTACCGCAGACGCTCGTCCACGCGCCCGGGCTCCAGACGCGCCATGTCGTCGGGCACGTCGAGGGGGTTAGGGAAGACGGGGCCGGGGTTCATGAGGACCTCCATTCCCAGTGCCTGTGGGATGACGAGGATGTCGGAGAAGATGATGGCGGCGTCGAGGAGATCTGGGTAGCGGTCGATCGGCTGGAGGGTGACTTGGGTGGCGAGCTCTGGGGATTGGCAGAGCTCGAAAAAGCCGTATCTCTCGCGGAGCTTTCTAAACTCTGCAGGGGGCGTTGAACAAGACGGCGGAGCGATGAAGAGGACGAGGACCTGGGAGATAACGGCCTGCCTGACGCATGACCCATACCGGGGCCCGTTCTGTGGGCTCACCGCGTGCTGCACGGAGGAGGAGGTCGTTTTTGAGTGGAGGGAACATTTGATCGTGGTGATAATCGAGGGTAGATGTGGCACAGCCACCGATACGTCCAAACAAACGATGACGACGAGGCGCATGTCCAACCCCGAGCAACTGATTGACGAGCGAGTGGTTCGTTTCACTGCTGGATGCTGGCTGAATGGGTGTAGATTCAAAAAATCGGGCGAGTTTGACCGCCTGCGACGAGAACTGCTGGCGGCGTTTCAGCGCAGCGTAGGGTCGACTGTGGACAGACGCGGCGTGCTGACGGACTGGTTTTCTGTAGGAACGACATGCGAATTTCCAGAGTCGCGTGTATGATATTGCGCGCGAGCGACTGGCGTCGGACGACAAGCTGCTCAGCCAAAGTCACGACGCAGTCCACCGCGAGCTGATGGGCGAGATCGATCGGTGAGTAGAATGGCTTGCTGTGCGCACGGACCAACGCCTGCAAAGATATCCTGTGCTGGAGCGAGCAGTGGCAGAGGCCCCGCTGCTGTCCGACGCTGCCTTTGCCGAGACCATCCACACCGCACTCGGACGCATCCTCGGCGAATAAACACCGCGACAGGCGAATCTCCGCCGGGATCCATCGCAGAAGATGGCAAATACATCACAATAGATCGATTCTACGGACTCCGAGGACAATATATACTCTTAAATCAGTGCACGGGGTCTTGCTGGATCAACTCCAACGCCTTTGCTGACCGTGGCTTGATCGAACACTTGAACGGCTTGGGGTGACTGCAGGCCATCAGCGCACGTCCGACACGTTGAGCACGCAGCTCACCTGATGGTGCCCGTCGAGGGGTCCACCTCTGGCGTGACCTCGACGCCGTTCTCGACCATCTTGGACACCTCAAACACCGCAAGCGACATTGCGACCGAAATCCACACAGATGCGTCGGCCAAGTAGAGGCCGGGGCAGATGCTGGTCAAGAGTCAGCCGAGTCGCCGGCCGGGACCAAGGAGGACCCACCGTCTCCCAAATCCAAAGCAGATGGTACGCGGGTCAGTTTCGGGTTTCTTGCCATTCTGGGCGAGGAAGCGCTCCGGCTTGAACGCGTCGGGCTCAGAGTAGCTCTGTGGGTCGTGCAACATGCCCCTGTCCCAAATGGGTCGGTCAAAAGACGGACGAGTGGGTGTGTGCATACCAAATGTTGGTTATCACCAGCGAACCCTTGGGGACGAAGTAGCCGTCATGCACATCGTCTTCTGTCACGCGGTGGGGGACACCTGTTCCGATGTGAGCGGACCAGAGATGGATGTGTCAAGGCACGCACCGGCAGGGACGACACCGTTCCAGCGAAGAACTTCCTTTGCGAGTGCCTCGACATACGGGAGCGAATCACGGTCGGCAAAGTTCGGGAGACGATCCGAGCCAACGACAGCGTCAATCTCTACCTGTGCCTTTTTCTGCGCCTCAGGGAAGAGCGTCAAGGCCAAGAAGAGCGAGTAGACTGCCGAAACAGTCTATTTCCCTCCATGTGAACGACACGTGCCAGACACGAGCGTGACACTTACCGTATCCGCGCCACCTGCACCCCAATCAGCACACGCTCGTCCGAGAATGGACATACACATACCAGAGTACAACGATGCCGATGACCATTTCACATTGTGTTCTTCGTACGCGGAGAGCGCCTTTCCTTCGAGCAGGTTGGACACAAACGACTCGGGCGCAACACCCGCAGACTGGGACATGTCATTGCCTTGCCCACCGATCCCTTGCGCTACTCACCATCTGGTCCTGGACAAATTGGTACGGCCGCTGCACCATTTCTTCCAGCGTCGCACGCCACTCCTTGGCCTTGCGTTTGAAGCCCGCACCAGGGAACCAGTCAGGGACATGCGCCACTGCCAACCTGTGAGGGAGACACTCGGTTCTAACATGACAGACGTACAGGCTGGGATAATATCGACCATGAACGCCCCGGTGGCGGTCGATTTCGAAAACTGATCGACTGCTTGATCGGCGAGGTTGACAAACGGGTCATCGTGCTCCTTGACCTCGTATCCATGCGAAATGCGCAAAATGATGGCACCTGCAGTATGGCGAACGTGTTGCCGGAGCTCGCCCGGTTTGGCAAGCACGCGCTGCAAGAAACGATGCGTCTCGATTTCCTCGGCTGGATGGAACGTCTCCATCGCCGCGCGACTGCCAATTACACGCGCAAAGTTTTTTCGGTATTCACGGAGACGGTCGCCATAGGGAAGGAGAACGAGCGTGTTCTTCCACCCGACGAGTTCCCCGCCCATGGGAAGGACGGGGCGGTCCGAATAGACGGAACTCTTTTTCTCGAGCATCTCCATCGCAACGTTGGCGTTGTTGATCACGAAAATGTGCTGGCCGAGCACTTCTGCATGGGCAATGTTCCCTGGGGACGGTCAGACAGGGACGAAGGAGGAGAGGAGAGGCATACCATATTTTCTGCCCCACTCGGCAAAGGTGAGCCAGGGCTTGACAGAGGGCATGTCAGCAATGTTACCGACAAGCGGGAGACCCTTTGGTCCAGGGGGGAAGGGAGCCGGTTGCCTCTTGCTCAACATCTGGTTGACAAGGTAGAGACCGACACCTGCGAGACACAGGTCCAGCCATGTGACGTTGCTGAGCATCTTTAGGAAAGTAAGGAGCGGTGGGATGGTGAGGGGGGAGAGCAGGCAGAGTCGGAAATCAAGACAACATGGCAGAGATGTTATATCTGCACGGCCAAGGCTTCGCAAGAACACTGGGAATGCCGCGGGTTTCTGTCCAACGGCAGCCGTACCCCCATAATGCGATGATCGGCAGGCTCCATGTTCATCCAAGGTCGTGATTGGATTTCGTTTTCATGTGTTAGGGTCACCAAATGGCTCTTCTTTGACTGCATGACTACGGTACTACCCTGTTTGACGCTGTTAAAATAAATTCCGGTGCAATGTGTCCGGACCGACATGTGGGACAACAGTTTTCCAGGACACCCCTGAGCACCCCACATCATGAAGCGGGTTTCAAATCGTACCATCAGCGCCCTCACCAGATAAGCAAAGGCTGCGTCTGTATCTAACTCCATAGGGACGCGGGCCTCAAAGACATGTCGTAACTTAACTTGTGACTGAGAACGTTCGGGCCACCTATCTCCGACTCGAGCCAAATCGCTTGCACGATGAAACACATTGACATGAACGTATGATGACAGCATTAAATCGGCGTCTTGGAATATCCGGAAGCTTTAAGGCATGATGGATTGCTGACAGCTTGACTGAACAAATGACAAACAGCCAACAACAACACTTCCGAATTCGTACCGTCAAATTGCTAGTCAACGACGATGGCGGTAAGCTGTCTCTCTGTCCGAGCCAGCATCGACTCACGGCACCCAGAGCCGCTCCCTCTACGCTCTTCGCGCTTCCCGGTCTGTCCACCCACACCTCCTCAGACCGTCGTCGCGCACCGGTCGGTCACGATGGCTCGCAACAGCGGCTGAACCCCCCGCGGACCCCACCGCACCCGCAGACCCCAAACTCGACCGTATCGTCGACGACATATCCCGTCTGACCCTCTTGCAGGCAGCAGACCTCGTCTCGTTGCTCAAGGCAAGCCCGCGTGCCCTTTTACACCCAGAGGACTCACCAACCACAGACACGCCTCAACATTCAAGAGATCGCGGTGCCGGCAGCGACGGCCGCCGCACCCGCAGCTGCACCCGTCGAGGAAGCACCCGAGGTGGGCCTGTCGTCCACGCCTGCACTCGCGCCTGACCGTCCTACAGGAAAAGCCCAAGGAAAAGACGATTTTCAACGTCATGCTCAAGTCGTTTGACGCGGCTGCGAAACCAAAGATCATTCGCGAGGTCAAGGCGCTGGTGCCCAACCTCACTCTCATTGACGTGCGTATGGTCGGATCGACCGGGCTTGCGGCTGACTTGCTTTGCAGGCTAAAAAGTTTGTCGAGTCTGCCCCAAAGGTCCTCAAGGAGAACCTGTCGAAAGAAGACGCGGATAAACTCAAGTCAACGTTTGAAGCCCTCGGGGCAGTCATCGTACTCGAATAATTGAATAATCTCATGCCATGCATGCACATTTCATTAGACAAACAAAAGTCTGGTCAGTGGACGAGTACGCTGTGGTAATAATTACATTGAGTACCCAACGCAAGCAAAACACGGGTGGAATAAAAAATGCGAGAAAGAAAAGTTAGTCCTCAGAAAGATATCGGTATTCAAACCGGAAATCGCTCTTCTTGCGCTGGCACCAAGAGCCTTCCCAGTCAAAGTAAACGTATACCCCTTGCTCGTACTCCTCCGTGATGGCCTGCGGTTCAGAGTGACGCTGGAACCACGTCAGGTACTTGACATGAAAGCGCCATGATTGGCGCTTGAGTTCCTTGGCTGCAAGGTACCTGTAAATCGTAAGTCGTCTGTGGTGCAGGAATACACGAGATGGCGCACTGTTGATATGTTCCAGGTAGGTAGTAGAACACATAGAACAACGTCTCTACATCGATTTGAGAGAACAGCGCGGGCGAGCTCAACACAGGATGCGGTGTCTGGGGGTAGAACGAGGGCGTGTTGAACGGGTGTCGCGGGACGTAATACTTGGGCCTGGATACGAGTAAGTTAGAGTTTCTGCCAGGCTTCGACCTCACTTTTCCGTGTCAACAGGCTGAGGGGCGTGTGTAAAACCGCCCTCTAAAAGCTTGTGGACTTCCCCCAAGTTGTTCATGCGATGAGGGGCTACAAACGATTAGTCAAGGTATACAGCTAGTCAGGTTTGTAATTCACCCTTTTGCTTCACTGTCTCAAACGACGCGACAAGATCCGACAGAGACCCTGGGAATGTCGTCGCTGGCCGACTCGCAGTTTGCTGAGCATGGTTAACTGAAGGTGGCCTAAGCATGCCTGCGTTATCTTGACTCGTTGATTGTTGCTCCGTCGAAGGTAGTGCTTTGACGCCAGGAGGAAACGAGGGCTGCAAAGGAGTGCTTGAAGGTGGGGGAAGCCCGGGAGTACTTGGTTGTTGAATCTGTCGAGGAAGGGGTGAAGGCCCGACTACAGCAGGTTGTGGTGCGGTGTGTTGTGCCGCTTGGGTTGCACCATTGGCTTGAGGCTGTTGAGTATCCGTCGACACGATGGGCTGCTTACGCCACACGTTAATTGTGAGAAGGTGATGGACAAAAAGCTTACTTGAACAGCAGGGGAGGCAGCTCTTGCCAGCAAAGGTGACGTTACGGGCTCTGTAAATGCTCTTACCTAATTCTGATCAACATGTGGAAGCAGTACCTTTGTAGACCATGGAACGTTGTGGAGATGAGGACACAGCAGGTCCACTCAGAGAGCTTGGAACTGCCTCTGAGATTGCAGGCGAGTCTTGGCCCGAGTAGAAAGATCCGTCCGGTTGATGCGATGCGGAAGCAGACGACAACATGGGGCTCGTTACTGAAGGGTGCGTAAGACTTGGCGATGATAGCAGTTGTGAGTCTGGCAAGTTCTGCGATAATGATGGCGCTATTGATGGCGCAGTCAATGGTACTGGCGCTGCGGCCGTCAGTGCGCTTGGTGGTGCCTGCGTTGTTGGTGTTGGTATTGTCGTCGATGTGGGCGTGGACGAAACCGCCGCCGCGGCAGCAGCAGCGTAGCGAATGGGAGGCAACGTCGCTGGAGGGCGAGGGGCTGGTAAACCTGCTTTCAGTATGCTGGACATGGGCTGTTGTGCAAAATTTGGATTTGGCGGTGGTTTCGCTGCATCCTTCGAGTTATTCTGAACACGACTGTGACCACAACGAAACGCTTACACTCTGTAGCCAGCGAAGCCTCTGGACATGGGCGTTTAAAGGTAGGTACATGCAGCGAATCAAGACTCACTTCGTAGTTGCAAGCCCACCCCTGGTTTCTTCTGAACTGGGCTGTCATCTCGTTTACTGCCACTAGCGACGCTTTCCTCGTCTTTGTCGTGTTTCTTTGTCGATCTCTGAGGCGGCTCTGCTGCCAAGTTAGGAAGGTATGGCCAAATACATATATGAAAAGATTACCTTCGCTCTGCTCATCGGAATCGTCGCTGGGGTCGTTGTCGTCATTGGCCAAACCAAACTTCTCTTCTTCTTCTTCGAGATGGAGGTCATCGTAAAGGCCCATATCCTCATCGAATTCCTCTTCCTGGGGTCGTAATTGAGAATCATTCTGCACGAATGAACGGGAGGACAGACGTTATTATTCTCGACAAAGTACGTCACGTCCTCTTTGAGAGCGAGGACGCGTTCTGTGGAGAGGGAACCGTTGTCGAGTAAGCGAAGGATGAGCTCAAGACGATTGATGTGCCATTTTCGACGCTCGTTGAGATGCTCAAGATCATCAAGACGACCTGCTGTCGACGATTGACCCTTGCCGCGTTTCTTGCCGCCACCCTGGAGTGACTCGATCTGGGCTTCGGACTGCTCGACCTGAAGTGTGAGGTCTTCGACGGATTGCTGCAGCCATGCGGTGACCTCTAGTTTCTCCTGCGCCTTTGGATCTAGCTTTGCCGATTGCGTCAGACCCTCCTTTGAGAATGCCTTTGTCTTCATCTCCTTTTCGCAGGCTTTGAACTTTTCCATTTGCTATGCGGGGGGTCAGCGGTGGATCGGACAGAGAGCGGCAGCAGACGGAGGCGCAGACGACTCCGGATGATGCGGCCATCGGTTTTGACGCACCGTCTCGATGAGTCTCCTGTTCTCGAGCAGGAGGGACTTGTCCTTGATGTCGTTGCTCGCGACCCATGTCTTGATCTGGTCGCGCATCCGCTGTAGCTTCTTTATTTGTGTTTTGAGGTCCGTCTCGAGTTTCTCCTTCTGCGTCTGGTTTGTTGAGGCCTGCATCTTCTCGTAGATGCTCTCAAATAGCTCTACACCCTCCGCCACCTTTTTGAGGGTGCGGTCTATCTCGGCTGTAGTGGAATGTTAGTGACTATTAGGTCCATATCCAAGTACTTGCTTTGGAGTTTTCTCGCTGCCATGGTGGTGGAAGGAGAGATATTAAGCTCTTACATAATCAGAGACTCCCTCGACGAGTGCGATGATGAAGACACTCCGCAAGTCGCGCAATGCGACGACCCGTCTGCAGATATCCACCCCCATCCTGCATCCCGCCCCCCCGCCCCCCGGCCCGCCATCCGCCTCCGCCCCTCCACAAAAGGTCATCCGCGCCGTCGCCTCCGCACCTGCTCTCTCCCCCCAGCATCTCCCCTTTCAAAAGGGCGACTTCTTCTACGTAACCGGCGACATCGCCGACGGCGGCCCGTACTACCACGCACATAACCCCGTCACTGGCGTGCGAGGCCTCGTGCCAAAGAACTTGTTTGAGGAATTCGTCAACGATTCTCCGTATGTCTTGAGTTCCTCGTCAGGCCCGGCTCACACTCGCCCAGCGTTCGTGTGTCAAATGTGTCCTTCATACCGCAGAGAACAGCAAAGACACGCGTGTTCTACGCCGTCGTTTTGCACGATTTCCTCGCCGAGCGAGCCGATGAACTCGATGCCAAGGCGGGCGATCCGATCTCAGTCGTTGCGCAGTCCAATCGCGAGTGGTTCGTCGCAAAGCCCATCGGAAGACTCGGTCGCCCTGGCTTGATCCCCGCGTCCTTTGTTGAGCTCCGTGACCCAGTATCCAACCTGCCCATCGACGATGTCGACGCGCTCATGGACCGTGGTGATCTCCCAAAGGTCGAGGACTGGAAAAGGGCCATGTTCGACTACAAGCAAAACAGCATCCCACTCGGCGTCATCGAGGACCAGCAATCCGTCCCAAACAGCCCCTACTCGAACACCACCGCGCCCCCGCTCCCAGAACCAATCCCAGCTGTCTCTGCTCCCCCACCTCCCCCACCTCCCCCCACTCCCCCACCTGCCGCCACGCCCACACCTCGTCCCCCCTCCCAAATCCCTTTGCCTGATGGGATCCTCCTGTCCGCAGATGTCGTCTCCTTCCACTACGAGATGGAAGAATATTGGTTCCGGATCGATGCCATATTTCAGCCATATGATCCACACGATCCCCATGTCCTCCCAAAAGCAAGACAATTGGTCCTCTTTAGATCCTACAACGACTTTTATGATTTCCAAGTCAGTCTCCTTGATACCTTCCCCCAAGAAGCTGGCCGCGAAGCTGGTTCGACCCGCATTCTCCCCTTCATGCCTGGCCCAGCAGACAAGGTCGACGACGAAGTCACCGCCATCCGACGCGAAGAGCTTGACCAGTACATTCACAAACTCTGCGACTTGAATTCCATTGGCGCATCCTACGTTTTAGAGCACCAACTCATTCGCAACTTCCTCTCTGTAAAATCGGGCGATGTAGAAAATGACACCGAACCTCGCTACAACGAGATTAGCGCGCTATTTTCCGAGGGCGCTGACGATGCAGCTGGAGTTACACGCGGATTTGAAGAGGAAGTACGCGATACTCTTGGCGAGATGAAACTATCAGACCGGGACGACCGCAGCGACGCCTCAGATTACGGCGAGGATCCTACTCCCCTTCCACAACCCCACCCAAGAACGAGCAGTTCTGCCTATCCACGAATCGACACACACGTCTCTACTCGCCAGGTAGATCCGCACCCGGATCGGAATGGTGATTTGATATCGCCTCATCGCGAACGGTCAAACGGTTACCCAAACGTCTTGCGGGTGTCACATGGTTCAAGTGCCTCAAACACACAGTGGCCCGAGTATTCGACGTCGTCGCCATCGTCGCTTCGCTCGTCTCAGCCGTCCCTCACGACCCGCTCGCGGTCGCATTCCTCAGCGACCACCAACATGAATGCGCCCCCAATGTCTGCTGGCAACCCTCAAATTGCCTTTGTCAAGATCAAGATCTTTGACTGTGTCACGGACGACTTGATCGCCATACGTGTTCACCCCAAAGTGACGCACTCGGAACTCATGACCAAAGTCCAGGGACGCCTTGGCTTGAGCATATCCAGCCTGCGGTACCGCGACAGTCTCCACTCCGAATTCGTAGGACTCGAAGGTGATCAAGACTTGCGCGCGTGGATAGACGGTGCAGAGAAACACGTCTTGTATGCTGATTAAATAATGTGCTGTATACCGGGTAGAGATGTCGGTTATATTCTAGATCTTTATCCAATTCGCCCTTGTATTTCTTTTCTTCGGGTCCAACCATTCTGTATCCGTGATACTTTTTTCTGTAATACTTTCTTGTAGTGTTGGGCTGACTTTGGTAGTTGTATCGTCACTTCGCTTGCAATACTTACTGACATGTCTCGTCCCCAAGGCGCCCAAGCACCCGCTGACACGCTCCCACCGACCGCCAGGGCGATTGCGCTCCTCATCGCGTCGACGCCCACCGTGCAGGATGCCCAGCCGGGTGTCCTGCACCAGCTCCTCGAGTTTGCCCACCGCTACACCACCCAGGTCTTGTCGGACGCCCAAGTGTACGCCGAGCACGCCGGCCGTTCTGGCGTGTCCAAAATCGAGATGGACGACATCGTCCTGGCGGTGCAGGCACGCGTCGGCTGGGAGTTCGGTGGCCGTGTGCCCAAGGAGGTGCATACGTCCGTCTGTTGTGCTCACGCCGCTCACGCCCCCGCTAGTACCTCACGTCGCTCGCATCCCAGACCAACGCGACGCCCCTCCCCGCAGTCCCCGAAGTCTTTGGGGTGCGACTGCCGCCCGCCGCGGAGACGTTGACTTCGGTCGACTTTGACCTCGTGCCCAACAAGCCGCCGCCAACGGTCAAGCTGTACGACGAGGAGATCGAGGAGATCGAGGAGGACGAGGGGCAGGAGGACGAGGACGATGCGGATATGGAGCCCGCTGCGATTCCGGTTGTGACTGCGCCCATGACCCCAACGGATGTCGAGATGGGCGGGACGCCTGCCCCCATCATCGCGGGTGACGTGGCGGAAGAGGCGAGCGACAACGGCGAGGAAGCAGATTTGTTCGGCGGGGGCGGGGATGACGAGGACGATGATAGCAATGCAGACGAGACGATGGAGGAGGTACAGACGAGCACGCCTTCGAGTGGTGTCAAGCGGAAACTAGTCGAGGAGGAAGACTACGATTAACCATGTACAACGGAAAAAGTATCAACACATCCTGACGATCTAATGTGCGTCGTAAAACAATTAAATACTAGTGTGGTCCCGAGCGTGTATAGGCGGTCACCGTATCAGAACAGCGACAAGAATAACTAGTATAGCAACGATGACAAGGACGATGGTAGTCCACGCTGTGAAATACGAGGTCAGCACAAAGATAAAAGGGTGACGAGGAACTAACATTGACCACTCCTGATGTCTTCAGGAATGCTGACCACGCGTATCGAGCTGTCAACCCCACCTGATACGAGCAGTTTCGAGGTAGGGTTAAACCGAAGCGTAGTGATCGGGAATTCGTGGGCTTTCAAGATGGACAGCAGTGGCTAATGACGTAGATGTCAACATCACGATACGCGAGTTTGTGCAATTAAACTCACTGCCAACGTGTTCGAGTCTAGCACACTGAGACTATAGTCCGAAGCACCAAACGCAAGCAGCCTGCTGTTCGAGCTGCGAAAGTTCATTCTGCCTGCTGGCCTACACGTGTCAAAATCGCACACACCTCACATCAAAGCACGTCAGGTTGCCATCACAAACCTTGCGCGCTGTTTCTATGCTGGCGTCGAAGGCACCATCTTTTTCGATGATCCTCCATTTCAAAATGTATGCCCGTTTCCTGGCAAGCTTCGCACGTTTGACACGAGGCAGGGTAACATTCACCACGGTATATAGCGTGTCGGCATGTGCGGGGTGCAATCTGCGGAGACGGTGACTGGAGTGGAGTGTGCTGATGAAGAGACTCACCGTACAGCGCGGAACGTGATGTTTGATCCAGACGGAACTGCGGGTATCGGGGGCAGTTCAATAGTCTTAATCATGTCGAAGGTAGTATTTGCGCCATCCTTTGTTGTATCGCCTTTATTCGCGCGAGTGGGAAGGGTATACACCAGAATATTGGAACTGGTAGCGATATAGAGCTGGAACAATGGGGCTCACAAGAAAACTACAGATAGAACAGCAGGTGAACTCACGTGAGATGAAGAGAACGTTGCATCATATATTTCCCCTTTGCTAGCCACTGATGGAGTCAATGGCAATAGGGTGTCATAGTCGATGAGAGACAACTAGATCGTGTGGTTGAGAGCGGTCGCAAAGTATGAACAAGGAACATGTTACATCATGAGCGCCAGCAGCAACTAAATATTTGCCATTAGGCGAGAGGACAGTCACGCGCTGGGGGTCGAGTTGATATGTTACTGTTTTTGTAAACGAAAACACGAACCTGGTAATCATCTACGCTGCCAGACGTGAGAGTGCTGCAGGTCACAAGCTGTGTTAACCTGTTGGCTAGGTTATTGACGAGCGATAGGCTGATTAAAGCACCAACTTGTTCTCGTCTGTGCTCACTGAGAACTTTCTGCAGTTTTCGTTCTCCCCGTTCTCCAGCTTTTTCGCACTGCTATTGATTCCGCACACAAATGTCCCGCTCTGCAACCACAGATTACCGTACATGCGTAAGGGGTGTTGAATGTAGGGGTACCTCGGGATGAGCAGCCATGCTCATTGGCGCGTCTTCGTCCTTGTCCAATTCCAGCTCACTCAGCGTGTGTAGCTGTCTGTCATCAGATACGCGAAATAGTCTCTGGTCGAGGGTATGAATGGATGCAATCTGATGCGAGTAGACGTACCATACCAGCTTGTTCTTTATCCCCGTCCTTGACGCTCCACCTCCAGCACCAACGAGAACCTGATCATCAGCAATGAATGCACATGAGTAGACAGGGAAAGCAGGAAAAGAATGTGGTGTGTGTTGTGCGCGCATGACTTGGCTGGCTTTTCAATGCTGCAACGTATGACACACGACGGGCATGCGTGGGATGTATATCCCATAACAGGATAACACGCCTCGACGCCGCCGTTAAGAACATCCCCCATGTCCTGGACGTCGCCAGACGATACAGGAATTGTTCTGCCCCGGCTCACTATCCAGACCATTATCGGTATCACCGTCTCCATCGCTGGCAATGTGCTGATTTCCTTGGCCCTCAACCTCCAAAAACTTGCCCATCTCAGACTTGAGCGCGAGCGCCAAAACGGTGTGCCGGACACAGCAGCGGAGGGTGGGCCATCAGCACGGGAAACAAACGGAAGGCACGCGGACGCTGGTCCTCGCCTCGGTGCAGTCCAGCAGCGGGGGGAGGATCACCAGTTCGAGACGCAGCCACTCATTCCCAAACGATCTTCCAACCACCTTTCGCCATCCTATGGGTTGTCCCAATACAACGCTTCCATCACCGGGGATGACTCCAGAAGTCGGAAAAGTAGTAATTCCGCACGGGCCAGACTGCGTCAGCGGAAACAGCCCTTTGTTTCACGCTTTCTGTCTCTGGGGTTGGTGCTCGGGGGTGATTCTTCTTCGGATTCGTCCCCTGCTCGCGCGAATCTCTCGGATGGTTCGATCGAGGATGTATTTCCCCAGCGGAGTACTCGGATAAACCCTCGCGACAAGGGCAAAGCCGCTTCCAGTAACATGACTGGAGATGGTAAAGAGAGCGATTATCTACGTTCTAAACTATGGTCTGTCTCCTACGCACTTTTGGATCCCTGACCCAACTTGCTCCACGTAGGTGGTTTGGTTTTGTCTTGATGAACATTGGCGAAATTGGCAACTTCATTTCTTATGCATTCGCGCCGGCATCGGTCGTCGCGCCGCTTGGCACCGTAAGATGCTTTGTGCGATCGCGTTGAAAGCGATTGTTCTGATTGGTCTTCCAGTTTGCTTTGGTTGCAAATTGCTTCTTTGCACCTTTACTTTTGCATGAACGCTTCCGTCCGGTAAAGTGTACCAAGTGTCACTGTGGAGTCGGTCTAAACGAGTGTGCACAGCGCGACATATTTGGTATCCTGCTTGCCATCATTGGCGCGACAACCGTGGTATTCTCCTCCCCATCGTCGGACGGTTCTCCACCCGTGTTGACACCTGAGGCGCTGATCGAAGCAGTGACTCGGCGTCCTTTTGTGATATTCTCAATCGTATACCTCGTGCTCGCCGTCATCCTTGGTGGTCTGAGTGAAGGAAGAATGGGAAAGCGCGTGGTCATG